>JAUKNM010000055.1:92500-100000 GCA_030765045.1 Tenodera sinensis | reverse complement strand
CTGTGCATAACCTCATACTAACTGATCTTTTTATAATGTTTTATAGCTTGAAATTCATTAGAAATAGACAAAACATACTCCACGAACGGTAGACCGCCTGCCTGCGGCCTGAAACCTCCCGTGATTGCTTCACCTCGTCCGTTCCTCCCGGGGGTCAAGGCGCAACATTTCCGCTCCGTGCTCTGATGAGTCATAGTCACAATCCACGAAAAAAGCAGAGTTAATTAAAATACTCATTTGTGTCGTTTAAATTATTTCGTAGTTTTAGCGTTTTACGAAGTGCTCCACGTTACTTGTTTATACTTCCCCAAGACATCGTCTCACAGTCATGCTTGAAATTCTGAGATACTTTTAAGCGCGAATTGCTTAGTTTGAAATCTTCTTAAGGCAACATTTCTATTTGCTTTGGTACAGAACGTCATGTGAGTATGATTCTTTTCTGCGAAAATGTAACTAGTCATTTTAAACAGATAAATAAAATTTTCCTTGCAGTCATTTTTATATCGACCCATGAATTTAAAAAGAATAATTACCAAACTAAAACCTGGATACTGAAAAGCAGCTCATGTAAGTAACACAATAGAACCAATATTGAAAATGTATTGGAAGCAAATGTCTATCTTATGCTGAATAAGTATGCAAAATTGCACGCATTTACCTCCAGTGGTTTCATTAAAAACGCACACAAACACTGAAAAATATATGTTTGGAAAAATAAGATCAAGAATAAAACATGTTATAGTTCGTCACAAAAAGCTCCAGGTGAGTAACTGGTAGGTACCTTCTTCATCTTCTGTGGCTGCAAGCATTTGCACCAAGAAATGCTACACAGTACACGTCGGGAATTCCAACTTAGCAGGTTTTAACATTGCTTATGTTTTCTACAAACGAATTTCTTCTAAGGAAGAAATGTCAGAAAAAAATGTCATTCGCTACATTTTTGTTCTCTAATTGTAACACCAGAATGACAGAGTTACACCTTTCATTATACTTTATTTCTGTAATATTAACACCTGATTTTCTCAAGACTAAACGTTTAATTACATTATTATATCCTATTTGATTGTGAAACAGAATAATTGAAGGCATATGCGTGAAAATCGTCTAACTCTCACTTTTAAAAAGTGAAAAAAATAAGAGTTTGTTACGCATCAATAAAAATAAATGTTAGTCGACACTGACTATTAGAGTTAGAGTTAAAGCGACCGCTTCCGTAACGTAGTTGGTAGCGCGCTTGCCTCTGGCGCGGAGGACCCGGGTTCGATCCCCGGTAACAGCATGGGATGCGCGGGGTGTACTCAGTTGGATCCAGGGGGCCAATTGAGGAGCTACTTGAATGAAGAAGCAGCGACCCCAGCTCGCGAAGGCCACATAACTGGCTGGGAGTGATCGGGGCGCTGACCACGTCCCACCCTCCAGTACTGCAGCCCACTCATGATGCCTGTAGTGGGAAGAGGTGGGGGACGCAGTGGCCGGGCGGTAAGTCTTGGCCCGCAAAGGGCTGTTGCGCTAAGGGTTATCATCATCATCATTATTAATAATAATAATAATAATAATTTTATAAATTCTATAAAATTCCATTTGTAAATATTTAAGCTTGGTTAACCCTCCATTGTGAAACAAAGCTTTACAAATTACAAAGTTTACAATTTGCAAGAATCCATTGTCAAACAGGGGCCCATTTCAACTTCAGTCACAGGGCTGCACTTTCCACCAGCTCCTCAGTCATGCACGTCTTGCATATAGGCATTTTTGTGATTGATGTACAACCTAACATATAAATGATTCTAGTATTTTTAGAAAACAAGTAGTATTTTGAAATAAGTTTGAAATCTAACAGAAAGTCTCTTCATGCGTTAGTAAAGTACATATTTCCCATTCTACCAATTAATGTAAACATAGGGCGTGTTGCTATACTCAGTGCACGCTCATGCGAAGCCAACGGAAATTCATCCCATGGTTCTTTAACTCATCGCTGAGATCCATCAACTTCAGCGCTAACTGCAGTTCCATCGTCCTCGAGAGACCGATGGATAGTCCCATAATAATAATTATCCCTAGGGCGTCTCGTCTATGCAGAGATTACCCTCATTCGCCCTGCCGCTGCGAAGGCCAAGAAGGATTGCAAGTTGGGGGTGGCGGGGTCAGCACGCCGACTCCCCCGACCGTAAGGCGATAGTCCCATAACCTAACTAAATTGTAAACAACTACTCAGCTTGGAAGCTGCAGTTTGCATTATTTGAGTGGCTAAATTAACACACCAATCGCGAGGGAACAGGAGATTGCAGCATGCAATGTCACCATAATAAATAAAGATTTCATTCGCAGCATGTTGGCCACATTGCCTGAATCATTGAACCGTTCTTCAATTCAGCGGAAAATATGTACATCCACTGCAATACATCCATCATCCATCCATCGCTCATCGTTCTGTTGAATTAAAAAGTTCACCCACAACTCTAATCTAATGAGGTTATCTAAACATAATACAAAATACGTGGTGTGTTGAAGCTTAGGCATGGATAGATGTCGCACATACTTAGTAGAAATAGTGTCAGTTTTGCAATATACTGCATTATAGAAATATTATAGACTAAGGTGACATCTAATATTTGAAAACCAGATCGACGACTGAGTTCCAGCTATCGCATTACGCATCCGTAATCTTACATGAACCTATGAGAAACGAAAACGTCCACTTAAGATTTGAAGGTACACTGTTAAAATGTGAAAAAAGAATCAAACAAATCAGAGCCGTTATAGATGCTTAAGTCTATGAATATAAAACCCAGTAGGGTTTCTGAAATGCTCCTGTAAAGCTAATACAATTCACAATTTTAGAATCAGTGATTAATGAACCACAGTAACAGGCTATGTGCCTAATCTTTGGATTACAGAAGACAAGATGAGGAAGAACCAATGAATAATAAATAGAACTATTAAAAAAATCTACAATATTCATCACTTATAATTCTAAAATCTCAAAACTTTAGTATTTTAATAAAATTATTAGGGATATTTTCAGAAAACAAAACGTTACACACATATTTGTATGTAAATATGAAATTTTATTTATCATTGTAATGAAAGGGTATACTATATATAATATGTGCTATATTCCCTGTACATCCTCAATCAATCAAAATGTGCACACCTCAATATGTGGCATGATGAAAAAAATAAAACAAAAATAAATAAAAAATAATGGACGCAAGTTTAACGCGTCCTCAGTACCGAACGTTTGGAAATCAATGGGTTAAAAGAACAGAAAGCAATAGAACCTGCGAGTCTTGACAAATTCAGGACAGGTAGCTAGTGCGTTTCACTCGGAGCATCACGCATCATCAAACTGCGGGCAAGGATAGCATTATATTTGGAACGGCAAGGTAGCAAGGGGAATTAGGTAGGAGACAAGTGTAGGCCTGGTTTTTTCCATGAACGGTGACCGATGAGCAAAAACAAGTTCGTGTGACATTCATAAGTGAGTTGTTTCAGCAAAACGCTGTGGGTAGTTTCATGGTCAACTTTATGTTAATAGCGAGGCGAATATCGAAATTGGAAAGGTGATGTGATTCTAATTCTTTCGCAAATAAATGAAGGTCGGACTGGGTGTGTGACAGATCCACATCATACCATAATATTATGCACATGAGCAAAACTGATAAATGTACAGGGTGGAAGGGATAGATCTCGCTATTTGGAACACATTTTGCACCTTTCGCTTTTGTCTCTAATCATTTCTTACGGAGATATTTTAGTTGTGTTGAAAACAAGCTGGCAACACTGCAGATTGTGAGGGTGTCACTTTCACTATATCAGTACATAAACAACCACCGCAGGGTGGTGTCTCGCGAACGTAAAGAAATACCCTGCCCTGTCCTTCCATGCTTACTGTGCGAGTGACCTGTTTACATCCAGAAACCAGTTCAATCCATCTGTTTTGGTTAATATGCATTTAGACCAGGCCATCAGAGATTGGCGGATAACTTATCTTTTGAAGAGGAGACGCACTTGTTGAACCTAGTTTTTGTAGATGACCAAGGAACATTAGCCAACATTGAAGGCGGTCTTGAAATGACAATGCACATATCTAAAATAATGAGAAAATACAATCTAATATATACGACTAAGAATATACTGGTCGTCAAAGACCAATTAGGTATCAGAATTTCATATTTCGTTAGTTCACACACACACACACACACACACACACACACACACACACACACACACACACACACACACACACACACACACACACACACACACACATACACACACACTCTCTCTCTCTCTCTTTCTCTCTCTCTCTTTCTCTCTCTCTCTCTCACACACACACACGCACAAACTCTCTCATTCACATTTCAGATTCTAAGGAGGATTGGAAATAGTCACGAGTCATTCCATGTCAAATCGCACAAAATTTGACGTTCATGTCTCCGATTTTATTAATATTAAATGTACGTGTTCTGCGAATGAAAAAAAAGATACCCCTATTTTTTGTTTGTCTGTAAATTAATTATTTTGGTAAATATAAAGCATTAAAGTTTCCTATATTTCTCGCACACCGTTCTACATAAACATAAATATCTCTGGTATTATTTTTCAGATAAATATGACCTGTAGCTCATTTTAAACATTGAAATGTGTACTTTATTTATACGTTAAACAAAAAACAATTAGTTTAATATTTCCTATTTTTACATGGTCATTAACATTATAAACATCATTAACAATACTTACTGTACACTAAACATTTCCGGGAAAATTTTTAAAACGTAGCTTGATGATGCCATGTAATCCTAGAAAAAGTTCAGAATGGAATTCTAAATACATGCAGAGAAATTAAAGAACTTAGCAAGCCGTGCAGACTGGAGTAACGCTTCATCCACGGCTAGAAGGTATACACACCGCATGCAGCTGATTGCAAGTCATGCGTTGTACTTCCGTCAAGGTCAAACTCTTAGCATAAACACTGAAATGGGTCATTTCACGTTAAATCGAACATTTTTGAAACTTCACATACTATTTTCTCCATTTTTTTAATCTTATCAATAGATGAGATTAACTAATCCGTATGTTTTCTTTTTGGTGTGACACGTTTATTTTGGGCTTTATTAATATTAATTTTACGGTATATTCCCATACTGTATTATATAAAAATCATTATACCGAATACTATTTGAAGTTTAGAATTTTCGTGGTTGCAGCAGTCTAAAGAAAAAAAATTGCAGTTTTGCATGCCATTGTTTTAGATTCACTCAAAATATAAAATAGGCCCCTTTTAGGGGGTAGCAATTTTTTTTACTTCACCACTCTGTCCTCTATGTGATCTGCAAGAGGAAATGGATCGAGACCACCTTCAAATATGCCCGGCCACTTCTAGTGCCCCATCCATCAGTGAAAAATATTGGAGAGCAAGAGGATTAATGGCTTCATTGTCAGAAATCCAGCATTAGCTAACAACATATTTACCAAAATAATTGATTACAGACAAACAAAAAAAATAGGGGTATCATTTTTTCATTCACAGAACACGTACATTTAATATTAATGAAATCGGAGATATGAAGGCCAAATTTTGTGCGATTTGACATGGAATGACTCATGTATGTATATTATATTATGTGGTGTGTGTGTGTGTTTGTGTGTGTGTGTGTTTGTGTGTGATGTGTGTGTGTCTGTGTGTGTTTGCGTGTGTCTGTGTGTGTCTGTGTGTGTTTGTGTGTCTCTCTCTCTGTGTCTGCGTGTGTGTCTGTGTGTTTGTGTGTGTGTCTCTGTGTGTGTATGTGTGTGTCTATGTGTGTGTCTCTCTCTCTCTCTCTCTCTCTCTCTCTCTGTGTATGTCTGTGTGTGTTTTGTGTGTGTGTGTCTGTGAGTGTTTGCGTGTGTGTCTGTGTGTGTTTGTGTCTCTCTCTCTGTGTCTCTCTCTCTGTGTCTCTCTCTCTGTCTGCGTGTGTGTCTCTGTGTGTATGTGTTTGTGTGTCTCTCTCTCTGTGTGCCTGCGTGTGTGTCTGTGTGTGTGTCTCTGTGTGTATGTGTTTGTGTGTGTGTGTGTGTCTCTCTCTCTCTGTGTCTGTGTGTGTGTCTCTGTGTGTATGTGTTTGTGTGTGTCTCTCTCTCCCTGTGTCTGCGTTTGTGTCTGTGTGTGTGTCTCTGTGTGTATGTGTTTGTGTGTCTCTCTCTCTGTGTGCCTGCGTGTGTGTCTGTGTGTGTGTCTCTGTGTGTATGTGTTTGTGTCTCTCTCTCTCTGTGTCTGTGTGTGTGTCTCTGTGTGTATGTGTTTGTGTGTGTGTGTCTCTCTCTCCCTGTGTCTGCGTTTGTGTCTGTGTGTGTCTCTGTGTGTATGTGTTTGTGTGTGTGTCTCTCTCTCCCTGTGTCTGCGTTTGTGTCTGTGTGTGTGTCTCTGTGTGTATGTGTTTGTGTGTCTCTCTCTGTGTGTGCCTGCGTGTGTGTCTGTGTGTGTGTGTCTCTGTGTGTATGTGTTTGTGTGTCTCTCTCTCTCTGTGTCTGCGTGTGTGTCTGTGTGTGTTTGTGTCTGTGTGTGTCTCTCTCTGTGTCTGCGTTGGTGTCTGTGTGTGTCTCTGTGTGTATGTGTTTGTGTGTCTCCCTCTCTGTGTCTGCGTGTGTTTGTGTCTCTGTGTGTGTGTGTCTCTCTCTCTGTGCGTGTGTTTGTGTCTCTGTGTGTGTGTCTCTGTGTGTGTGTCTCTCTGTGTCTGCGTGTGTTTGTGTCTCTGTGTATGTGTCTCTCTCTCTGTGTCTGCGTGTGTTTGTGTCTCTCTGTGTGTGTCTCTGTGTGTGTGTCTCTCTCTGTGTCTGCGTGTGTTTGTGTCTCTATGTGTGTCTCTCTCTCTCTGTGTCTGCGTGTGTTTGTGTCTCTGTGTGTGTCTCTCTCTCTCTGTGTCTGCGTGTGTTTGTGTCTCTGTGTGTGTGTCTCTCTCTCTCTCTCTCTGTGTCTGCGTGTGTTTGTGTCTCTCTGTGTGTGTCTCTCTCTCTCTGTGTCTGCGTGTGTTTGTGTCTCTGTGTGTGTGTCTCTCTCTGTGTCTGCGTGTGTTTGTGTCTCTGTGTGTGTGTCTCTCTCTCTGTGTCTGCGTGTGTTTGTGTCTCTGTGTGTGTGTCTCTCTCTGTGTCTGCGTGTGTTTGTGTCTCTGTGTGTGTGTCTCTCTCTCTCTGTGTCTGCGTGTGTTTGTGTCTCTGTGTGTGTGTGTCTCTCTCTCTCTGTGTCTGCGTGTGTTTGTGTCTCTCTGTTTGTGTCTCTGTGTGTGTGTCTCTCTCTGTGTCTGCGTGTGTTTGTGTCTCTGTGTGTGTGTCTCTCTCTCTCTCTGTGTCTGCGTGTGTTTGTGTCTCTGTGTGTGTGTGTCTCTCTCTGTGTCTGCGTGTGTTTGTGTCTCTGTGTGTGTCTCTCTCTCTCTCTCTGTGTCTGCGTGTGTTTGTGCCTCTGTGTGTGTGTCTCTCTCTCTCTGTGTCTGCGTGTGTTTGTGTCTCTGTGTGTGTGTCTCT
>JAUKNM010000055.1:0-87500 GCA_030765045.1 Tenodera sinensis | reverse complement strand
AAGACAAGAAAGAGGAGGACCGCGCCCCCTGCCACTGGATAATAACCATTAGCAAACAAAAGACAACCCTCATAAACAGGTATAGATGCAATGTAGCCGTCTTGTGGTTCTTTATATTTTTAAACCGCAAACCTTATAAAACTCATACCCCAAAGTAACGCCGTCTTTGGCAGCGGAGTTGGGCAGAGTTGTTATGTTTTGGGAAAAACTATACTTATGGGCTATGCCGCTATGCAGTATTTCCAGGCTTGGAAGACTGTCGGAGAAAGGTTAAGGAAGTCAGACGTTCCGTCGATGTTTCTGCTTTTACGTGAATATCAGGGGATGTTTCAGCCGTTATTAGGAATAGGCGGGATTGTACGAAATCGCAATCATAAGGGGTGAAGGGGAGGATTCACTATAAAAGACCTCTAGATTGTTGTGCAAACATTTAAAAAAGAACGGGGGTGGGGAGTAAATGAATTTAACTGATTAATTCGTCACTAGACTATAAATCTATTATAGGTTATGAATATCTTGAAAACATTTGAACATTGTAGAGTCATATGGGTGTCTTGATATGGGAGGTTACATCATGAGTATAGTATCATCCATGTCTTAACGACCATCCCACTGCCTTTTACAGTGTCAACTGTTCGCGTGCACGATGTTGTCACGTCTTTTACTTCGGTAGCCCTGAGGTGGAACTCAACCAGCAGAACCTTTAACACTTTCAGTGCAACCAAGTAGTCGATAGATTGTTTTCTAAGACTATTGAGAGAACCCTCTCTATTGTGTTCATGTCATTAGCAGCGGAAGAAGGTTGAGCGACAGGTTTTCTTTCAACTTCTTGGAATGTGGTCGCTAAGGGATGGGTACTACTGTACCTTGCAGATGGGTGGTTAGGTTTCGTTAGACTTAGAAAGAATGATCCACACTCAAGATGTCCCCATCAGAAAACTTATTATTTTGTTGTTTAACGACGCTGTCAATTGCCAGAATCACATCGGCGTCACCGGCGTGCCGGAATTTCGTCCCGCAGGACTTCTTTTACATGCTAGTAAATATACTGGAGCTGTCGCTTTAAAGCACACTTAAAAACCACCGGTCTGGGCCGGATTTGAACCCACGACCTTGGGGTCAGTATGTCAGCATCTAACGAACTGAGCCGCCCAGACCAACACTGAAAATATAGGAATATAAAAGTGATCAAATCACTGAAAATTCAAGATACAAGCAAAAAACAAAAAAACAATATATATATAAATTACTAAATATACTATAAAGTAAGATAATTTTCTGTAAAAACAGGATAAATGAACTTGAAAACAGTCTCAACTATAAAACGAGAGAAAGTACTGAAATAAACATCGCTCCAAAGCCCTTATATAGAATTCAAATACCCCTAGCAGTGACAAAAATACCAGTACCAGGTCGTAAAAAACATTCCTAATGTATCCAAAAGTGACTCGTTAGTGACCGAAAATGTAACCTCTAGAATAAAAAATGTGACCAGCGTGGCTAAATGTCTGACCAATGCAACGTGACCCAGATATGAGACCAACATGAGTGAATATGTGAGCAAAGTCACCAAATATTTCATTTTAGGTTAGGGTATCTGTGTACGCTTACAAGAAGATTATGAATTGTATACTCTGGATGATATCATAGGAATAGTTACAAAAAGCATGAAGTGGGGCTGTGAAGGCCATAAGAGATCACTAAAAAAAGGACTGAGGCCTATAAATGACGAAAAGCTACACTAAGTAAGTGCTATAAAATGAGAACTGGACATGAAAAAAGCTTCAACTCTTATAAAACAAGAGAAATTACTGAAAAACATCTTCAAGTAGCCGTAAAAACGTCAAACGTGTCTCTAGTAATGACAAAAACGCTAGTGGCATTGTCCTGAAACACTCTAAAAGAGATATATTATACCAACAATAGCCAAAACACATAAAAGAGGTAAAAAATACTCTGAAATTGTGCCTCTCCGAAATAGCATCAATGACCCATGAAATGAAGCAAAAGTCTTCAATACCTGTGCTATATACTTCAAAATTGTTATTGAGATCATTAGAAAATATCTACAAATGACAGAGAGATATTCAAGCTTAGATTTGTGTGCGGGAAGACCAGAAGTTGCGGCATGATAAAATAAACGAGTATAAGAGGGGGACTTTGGTTAAGTTACGTCATAACAGGTTAGAATAGGAGGGTATAAGAGGAGGACTTACGTTAGGTTAGCTGGTGGGGTTAGCATAGGTGGGTAGAAGATGAGAGTTTGGGTTAGGCGAGGTCAGGTCACAAGAGGATGGAGTACATGATTAGAAGAGGGTGGCTTAGTTTAGGTGATGAATAGATGATTTTAGCATGGTCTTGAGCGGAAATATAACCAAACTGGATCCACAGCTTAGCCAAAGTGGCCGTAAAAACATAACGAAGGGTTGCTTGTGGAAAATAAAAAATAAATAAATAAACAAATAAATAAATAAGTAAATAAATAAATAAATAACTAAATAAGTAAATAAGTAAGTGAGTGAGTGAGTGAGTGAGTGAGTGAGTGAGTGAGTGAGTGAGTGAGTGAGTGAGTGAGTGAGTGAGTGAGTGAGTGAGTGAGTGAGTGAGTGAGTGAGTGAGTGAGTAAGTGAGTGAGTAAGTAAGTAAGTAAGTAAGTAAGTAAGTAAGTAAGTAAGTAAGTAAGTAAATAAATAAATAAATAAAGGTGTGCCAGCTTGCCTCTTTCTTATCTGCTTATGAAACATGTTAGAGTCGTGAACACACCAAAGGTAGGTGAGAACGGGTTGTGCAGTAACACTAATGTGTTCACATGATACTCCAGCGAGAATGAAAGACTGTTTCTCTCTGTCTGTCTGTCTCTCTGTCTGTCTGTCTGTCTGTCTGCCTGCCTGCCTGTCTGTCTGTCTGTCTGTCTGTCTCTGTCTCTCTCTCTCTCTCTCTCTCTCTCTCTCTCTCTCTCTCTCTCCCTTTCTCTATCTCTACGCATTTGTTTTCCCCGAACCACCTTTGTGCTTGCTCCCAACCCAAATATGATAATAGTGTGTTCCAACGAATTAAATACTGCGAACATGCTAAAAAGAGACGGACGATGAATGCTGCCAATGAGTCAAATAAGCAATAGCGGGGAGAGCATACATGAGCAAGTGTTAGCAGTAATAATAAACTATCCGGGTATGCTTGGACAGTGTAATTTCTTAAGTTAATGCTTTTGGCCCGTTGCAGCTTGTTTTCAGTTGTTGCTTCCACAGTTTACTGTCTGGCAACTGGTGTTACCCCTTTTGGGACAATGCTCCTTAAGGGAGTGTTAGGGAACGTTTGTTCACTTTTTTTTACACAAGGGGTATCCTCTCTAAATAAATTACATACTTCATGGGATTCGTTGCGGGTGGATGCGCTAGAAATAGAACAAATAAATATTGTATGGCTTGCTACAACTGTCAATTATTTTTAATATTTTTATTACTTCAACTGCTAAACCCTGCACCTAACCTTCCTCCATCACATACATTCTTCTGCGCTTTCCTTCCTTCCCCTTTCCCCTGATTAGCTAATATTCACCTTTGAATATCGATTAATTAAAACAATACAGGGTTAGACGATAAACGGAGTATAAACACTGTCATGAAAGTTGTAGACGTAGTGTCGACTTGATTTCGTCATGCTGGGAAGAAGGTTTAAACTGAAGGATTCCTCCACCTATTTGTTGATAACAATAATATACATGCATTCCAGATGTATTACAGGTTATACGTTGTACAGCATAGAGGTACATCTCGCACACTGCGACCTACATAGATCTATTGTGGCTACTGCTTCCCAGGAGGAAGGGATGAAGCAAAGGATCAACAGGAGACTACAGGTCGCTGGCAGACGGGGCACAGAGATGCGCGGCGCTCCCTAACATTTCCAGGCTCTAAGACTCGTCCCACTGCTAGAGCTGCCTAAAGAGGGCAATGAACGACCCGTCAACCTAGCAGCTCTCTAGTATCCATGAGGAACACTCTTTCTTTTAAGCAACCATCCGTACCATCAGTCCGGTACCGCCATGTAGCACAAAACCTAGAAACACACCTGAAAGGTGAGAAGTAAACGGAATGAAAGGGAAATGATGGAAAGGAAATCGTGGTAGACGAGGAACCAGGTAGCAGGGAAAACCACATAAACCCAAGGTGAGATTGGACGTTGGACGGGAATCATACCCGGAACCAGCCGAATGAGAGCCTCACACCTTACAGTGGAGCTATCTCGCTCGGTATCATCTATATGGATGAACTATTATGTAATACATTTAATTCATACGTTTATGAAACCAAGCGGGATGGCTCAGACGGTAACGTCTGTGGCCTACATTCGGGAGGTTACGGGTTCGACCCCAGTGGCCGCGTACTTTGACATGGGTTTATCCATGGTTTCCCCATGTTACTTAGGCGAATGCTGGGGTGCATTACTTCATACCACGGTTTCCTTTCCATTATTTCCTTTCCATCACTTCCCATCATTCCATTTCCTTGTCATCTTCCAGGTGTACTTTTAGGCATGCAGTGTTGGCAGTGCCGGGCAGATGGCGCGGTTCACTGCGCATGGTAACTGCTGTTCTCGGCGATAGGTGGCGTTTAGTGGCCCTTGTCCTCTGTCGGGGAGACGGTCAGTGCGACACCGGACCTGCGGTGTAATGGCTGCTCGGCGGGGCCTGGAGCCGAGATGAAGAAATCTCAGCACTTGTTAGGGACCCCCGCACGTCTCTGTGACCTGTCTAGCTGCGACCCTGTGTGGCACCTTCGGTTCCCTCATTTCGTCCTTACCTCCTGGGGGGGGGGGTGGTAGCCACAAAAGATCTGTGTAGGTCGAAGTGAGCGAGGTGTCCCCTCTGTGTCTGTATCCTATAGCCTTTACTCTTTTACGGTTATGAATTTAAGGACACTTGGTAGTGCCAGAATAGCAATTTCCGTACAGAATCTCAATGCAATGTATGTTAATGTTTCTTAAAAACTACACAATCTATCATAATGAAAGTTTTACCGCTTATAAAACAGCTTCATCTGATGCAACCATAATCAGATTATAAGTAAAGTTAATAATTTTTACTCTATTGATATTCCAAGAAATAAACAATTTTCAAGATTCTTCATACATTTTCTTATTTAGGTGCACTTTTCTCCTGAACAGCTAAACTGCCACATTTCAAACTTCGTAGTCACTTTACAAACATGTTATTCAACACAGTTGGTGAAGGATTACGACATTTTCATCAATAATAGCTATTTAAGAAGTAAATAATCATGTACTCCTTATTTATATATATATGAAAACATTTTTTGAGGAATTTATGAAAGTGGAACATAAAAGGCTTTCACCGACTGTTTAGAGCAATACATTCTGCATATGCACAAAAAATCAAAGCTCTATTAGAGTTGTTTTTTTTTTTTTTTTTTTTTTTTTTTTTTTTTTTTTTTTTTTAAGTGTACTTAAAGTTACAAATATTTTATCCAAACAAGCCATTCCACGACAGCAGCCAGTGAGAGGTAATTATTTCAGGTGGCACTTAAGAGATACGGGGCAAAGTTAAATGGATGAGTGTTTAGAATACAGGGACTACGAGTCGGTTGAACAAGCTGATAATCTACGCTTTATTTTAAGGTGAAATTAAAAGACGAGGATTGCACTTTGCTGAAAGATCTGTCAGGGATATTATGACGGAACGTGTCAACTGTGACCGACAACTGTGAAAGAAAGTTAATGTACACAAAGGCTGCGTTTATTTGCCTCCCAGCAGCATACAGATGAGTCAGGGCTTGTGATGAATGATACAAAAACAAACATTCAGCTGGTTTCTTGCACGTGTCATGTCTCCTGCCCTAGCTTTCTTTGTACATACGGATTTCCTTTTTGAAAAGCTCACATATCCGTTTCTAAATCCATGCTAACAAACCCCTTCGATGTTCAAGTAGGACTAAGTAAGGAAGAAATCCTGTAGAGGGTACTTGTACAACTGCTATGGGCTTAGTTTTAAAACTATTTTTTTAGACAAATGACACTAAAAGTAGAACTTTTAACACGAGACTTGAGAATTAAAAGTTGTCATAGTGCGATACAAACTTTATGCCACTCCATTACTAACAAATTTGGTTCAAGGCCAATCTACATGGCAATCACCCTTAGTATGTTTAATAAATCGCCTTGGTTTGATTACTTTTTATATTGTATCATGTTTCATGGTAGTCAGAATTTCTCTGTACAAAATTCAAATCGTCACACATGCTAACATGTATGGTTAGCTTCTTCCTTGTGTTGGCAGTCTTCTACTTTCATTGATCTGAATCGTTATTCCTTTATTTATGACCTGAATAATCGATTAAACTGTGACAGCTACGATTATGGATGAAATTTAATTTCAAAAGTCTGGCAAAATTATGGTAGCTGCCGAAAGAGCCACATTGGAATTGAGGAGCGTTTTTTCAAAGCTCGATAGATGGACAAAAAGTGTTTCTGAGAAAAACGGTTTTTTCTGTTTATTGGCAATACTAATTATTTAGCACAGCAAATATATTAATCATTCAATTCTCCTTCCTGAAACTGTCTCATTTAATGTGAAAAGAAACAAACAGCATAGTTTAACAGGTGCAAATTTGGGGTTTGAAAATGCAGAGTTTTTCCAAAAGCCGATAGATGCTGATTAACTTTTCTGCGTGAGCGAGAAATTAAGACATGAACTTTCGTTATTTTTGTCATTTATTGTTTTTGTTGCTTTTTATTTATGCATTTATTACTTTTTTTATTTATTTTCACCTCTTTATAATACATGTTCTATACAACCAACATAAGGTTATAAAATGTTTATAAGGGTTATTTTATTAGGTATAAGCTTAGAAACTAAGTACTGCTACAATAACAATATATTTTGTTTTATTTATATAACAAACATATTGAATATACACAAAGAAAGTTCAAACAATATGAATAAGTAAGCTTTCACCTTTATTAGTACTTGTGCAGTCTGTACATGGTTCTTAGTTCGTTTCTCTTTTCCACATCTGCCTCTGTCTTAATCTTCATCAGTCCCATTGAGCATGTGTCAGTGTGGGGTGTACGGAATGAATGATTGAAGGAGTTGTAAAATATGTTTTTATATTTTGACAATGAGCAGACTGGTATATTTCTTAATCTTCTTTCTTGCAGAAGTTGGTCCACATTTTTCTGATATTAAGTTCTGGAGGTAAATATCCTCTCCTTGATTTTGCTCTTCCATAGTAGCTTTCTCTACATCTGTACTTCTTAATCTCTTGCTTTATAGCAGCAGTAATACCTTCTGTAATATTTCTGTTCTGTCACCTCCTCTGGTTTCCTTTGGTGCTTTCCCAGATAAGTGAAATTTTCTAGTCAGGAGAGATAATCTAACTTTCGACACCCCTGTGATTCCTTGTAAGCTTTAGTTTTAGGATTTCGTGGAGTGCACTCGAGACCACGTGAACATTTAATTGCTGGAGTATGAGCTTTCTTTGACTTGCATTTTGATTTCCTTTCCTTGTTTTTGCAATTCCTACCTCCAGCACATTCTACGACTGGTACAGTTTCACAACCTGAGCTCCTGTCCATTGTGCATAGTACAGTGCAGTGTCTCAACTAAGAATAAAAATGCCATGTAAGTATAACAAAGCTTGTAGAAGCACCTGCCTGCTGTGCAAGGGGTCCCGGGTTCGATTCCCGGCAGGGGGTAGAAGGTTTTCTCCAGCCAATATTATTCTTCATCCTTCCCTGAGTCTGGAAGTATGAACGAAAGTGTGATTGTGTGTGTGAATTCAACGTACAGAAACCCCCAAAGACCGAAAAACCCACTGTTAATTGAGTAACACCATTGCCAATAGGCAAGGTCGCCGATATGACCTCTGCAGTTAAAGGCGGGATATAAATGGAACAAAAAGCTTGCACAAATGAGTGTGAAATCCAAGCGCACAACCTTAGTTCGCAGTTTTCCAACAAGCAGCAGTGTACAAAGCTTGCAGAAATGATTGAGAATTTCAAGAATCGCAACAGTGAGATGGCAGTCAATGCCAACATGCGTTTCATAGAATTGAGGTTGCTACACTTTGGATTACAACATCCTAAAATTGCATCTATCAACCTTTGCTTTAACTGAGCAAGTGCATCTATTGAGTTTTGAAAAAAACTGCTGGTATTCCCTAGCTTCTACACAGGACAAGAATCGAATTTTGCAAAATCTGATTTCACAGAACGATGCAGAAGGTGAAAATTATGCCGATACTATATATAACTCAATTTCGTAAAATTTTGCATCTATCGAGTTTTGAAAAAACGCTCCTCAATTGCTGTTCCCATAATAATAATAATAATAATAATAATAATAATAATAATAATAATAATAATAATAATAATAATAATAATAATAATAATAATAATAATAATAATAATAATAATAATAATAATAATAATAATAATAATAATAATAATGATGATGATGATGATGATGATGATGATGATGATGATGATGATGATGATGATGATGATGATGATGATGATGATGATGATGATAATGATAATGATAATAATAATAATAATAATAATAATAATAATAATAATAATAATAATAATAATAATAATAATAATAATAATAATAATAATAATAATAATAATAATAATAATAATAATAATAATAATAATAATAATAATAATAATAATAATAATAATAATAATAATAATAATAATAATAATAATAATAATAATAATAATAATAATAATAATAATAATAATAGTTATCTGTGTTACACTCAATGACTTTCTCTACTCTTGTACTAACTATTCCTATAAACTCTTATTCTTGTTCATGTTAATCGAGATAAACATTTGTACAGATTAACTTATTGTTAATTTTCTTCTAGGTGCAAAGGGAATACAGTAAGCTGTGAGCGATAGTCAAATCTTTTAAACCAGGTCGTTATTAAAGGTTATGAAATTCCATTCTCTTTGCACGGTTAAGATAGAAAAAGTTGAATAACGACCTTCCATTTGAGAAAAGTTTGTGTATTACAAAACGCACACAAATAACAAGGAATATCTCCAAAAAAAAAAAAAAAAAAAAAAAAAAAAAAAAAAAAAAAAAAAGCATTTGGACAAAAATTCTGTATTTTAATTAGATTTACAGGTTTTTATATTAAGAATTTGGTTTATCTCTTACGGTTTAGGAGTTATGCAAAAAGTCATCAAGAGTAAACACGACTACATGGGTCATAGCCAAAATATTTAAAATATACCTTTCATTTGTCGTACAAATATCTTAAACATGTGGCATTTTAATCATAATTATGGAGCCATTTTCGAGAAAATCAAAATTTTCGAAAAATGTTCGATATAAAGGGTAGTTTAGGGTGGAGGAATTTTCTTCAAAATCTTCGAGTCGCGTCCTTGAAAGATGTTAAACTTATATACCAACTTTGGTTTTTAACCAACTTTTCGTTTCTGAGCTATGCTGTTCACAGACTGACAGACACACAGAAATCATTCTAAAAATGATTTTTTGATTCTGGGGGCCTCAAAACATACACGTCCGGTGAAATCTCGACATCGAATTTTTAGGTAGGATTCATTACTTCCCCTACTTACTATACGTAGTAGAGAAAGTAAAAAAGGGCATGATAGAGCCTACAATTGTTTTGTTTTCCGTGTAAGAAATGTAAGCACTGTTGGTGAATAAATAAAAAACTTACGTTCTTATTGTGTGTTTATCTCGCTCTAGGCGCCATTTCTCTTAAATGCATTTAGACCTAAAATTTTTGGTAGTATCATTTTATTGTTATTTTACAAATCGCAGGCCTGTCTAAAAAAGCGTATGCTACACATGTTGAAAGTGATTTAGTTTGCTTGTAAGATAAAACCCTACTTTAACATTGTATCATAAACAGGGTTAGGAATTTTAGACTTCGCACCTTTTCTCTCTTAGGGTAAATTAAAGCTCTTCGGAAAGATACCAGTGTGAAATGTTGTTCTATTTGCCAAAGAGATATCTTTTCACGCACTTTTCCCCCATTTTGGGATCTTTATCCTCCCCCCCCCTCTTTTTTTTAAAGTTTCATTCCATGTTATTCTATATGCCTTGTCATCAATATAAAATATTTAACTTTCAATTGTCGTCTCCTCAGCTTGCTGTGAACATGCGAACGTTAAACCCCTCTTTCAGTAGACGCTGCGTGGGACTCAAAAGCACACCTACAAGAATGAAAAATAATTGTGTGTACGACAAATCCTCTTTCTCTTGATTTATCGCTATAAAGTAGCCCAAAATAATGCAATTAATTATTCGAAGCTTTCCGGTGTTGGTTATTGATGATAGTTTCTCGGGCTAACAGCCAGGTCAAATTTGGGCATCTGCCCAAGCCATGGAGTTTGTTTACCAAGAAATCATACAAAGAATCAAGGAGAAAGTGATTGCGATGTGGGAATCATGGATGAAACCATAGACTCAGTGGAATGATATGTTTTGAACATTTTAGTTTCTCCCTTATCAGGGGAGGAAGTTAAGCCCATGTTATTAAACATATATGAGCTGCAGAAAGTCAACGCCAGAAGAGTAATGCAATCAATTATGGACGTTTGTCAAAAACTCTGGTCTACTGGTATAACGTTTGAACATTTCTTCTTGTGGTTACGGACCAGGCTCCATACATGGTTTCAGCTGTTAGCCAATTGAAATATTTATTTCCTAAGTTGAAGCATGTGACATGCTTGCAACATGCCCTTCACAGGCTTTGTGAATCCATAAGAAAGGAATACGACATGGCAAATCAGTTCATCTCTGCCCTGAAGAAGATTCTACTGAAAGCTCCGAGTCGTGTTGTAGTGTACAAGGAAAGCACTGGCCTGCCCCTTCCAAATTTTCCGGTCATTACTCGCTGGGGATCTTGGACTGACTGTGATGCTATGTTGTGTGAGAATTTTGACAAAATTAGAGTTTGTGCTTTCTTTAGATCCAGTCGTTCACAGGTGCAATTTCCAAGGCACAGCAACCTCCGTTAACGGGGAAAATAGATTGCCTACAGAACTATGTTGAGTCTATAGTTCCAAGTACCTGACTGCAGCTATTAAACGATTAGAAGAAGTATAAGATATTTTTACTTCCGTGAGGGACCAGTTAGGTGGCTTGGCCAAACAAATTTGAGTCCAGTCTTCAGAAGAATCCGACCATGAGGAATTTGCTACACCTGTAAGAGTTGCCATTCCGAGTGAATACGAGGTTTACCATACTGGTTTCTGTGGATGTCGTAAGGAACTTTAGCATCTACAAAGACCTACTAATAGAGACAGATTCACTTTTAAAAATGTAGAGGTGCTTAACGTCTTGAAGTACAACAGTTTCATGTATTTTCCTTCTTCTAATGAATGATAATTTGATGTACTTGTATGTAATTCAATAAACTAAAATAGAGGAAACAGAAATTGTTGAATTAGTTGAATAAACCAGCAGCTTTCTGTCCCCTATTTTTTGCCTTATTTGAGAAACTTTTCCCTTCCTTTTCTCATCTGAAATTTGACCCTAAAAATCATAACCCTGATCATAAATATTGATTCCACAATAACATTAACAACAGCTACATGAGAATCAAGCAAAATCATAGCAAATAATTTTATTGAGAAAATCCGTATGTATATATATATATATATATATATATATATATATATATATATATATATATATATATATATCAGTAGAAATCATTAGTATGGCATAACCTATTACGAGAATAACAATGCACTATTCATAAATAAAACAGGGATTTAAGGCAGTACATGGATAAAACGTTTATAAAAACTGAGAAGAAGCGTGCGTATTTGGCTAGTAATGCACAATTATTAACATTATATTCATCTTCCATAAAATACTTCAAGCTTACGACATGAGCAAGCGCACATTATATGCTCCTATTAACAAAATCGAGTTTCGTTTCTTCAATTGTCCTTTATTTCCATCACATCCTGACATATCACAGGCTCCTGCATGAGATTTTTAATTTGACTGTCATGAAAGCTTACAAAAATGCAAAAAGTTACTTAAAACTAAATACCTTTACATGTTGGATATTATTACAGCTTTATATAGATTAACTTTTGGACTTTTACTTATTTGTTCCAAAATTAATCCTTTTCGGAACAAAACAGCTATATAGGTTTCGTAATTAAATTAACCTCAGACTATGTGCATTGTTTCATAAACATAGGGTTTCTAGTTAATGAGCTCTCCAGAATTTAAAACTGTTCAAAATATTGCATATTTTAGATTAAGTGCCTACCATTATTTGCTTTGTTGAATGCAATACTGCATCTATTCCACTTCTGCAAACCTGTAGGTTGCAGGGACAAAGGTTCCTCAAAATAACATAAACTAAACAGCAGAAATAAAGAACACGTTTAAACAAAAGAATTAAAAACTGATAAAAATTAAGACAACAAAAGTAATAGAAACAAGAATATATCATCTCCATTAGTGGTTCCTCAATATTTAAACAGTTTTCTCTCCATTGATATTGTCATCGAAGTCCTTCATCTACTTAACTGCGCACAAAATAACGTCGTCGCTTTGAAGTTGCCTGAGACAATATTTAGCTTTGTGCCTTTGCAATGGAACAGTTCATTCCTAAAGGACAGCGCTCTCCCCACTCTATTTAGTTAACGAAATTCAACTTGGCACATATCGATTTCCAAGTCGACCCATATTCATACACTTAAGGACCAAAGTTCTATTATGCGACCTATCTAATTTCGGCCCTAGAAGTTTCCCACAGGTAGAATCGATCCGTGACCTGTTTACGCGCCCCCGCGTCTATATAGAATTCTGCGAGTTATTCAAATTGCTCTTTTCAAGTCTTTGTAACCGCTGCGTATTCTTGACACGTACAAGACAGCTGTATTTGTAGATGAAGATGATATTGCCAGTCCTTAAAGGAGAATTTTTTCTAAATAAAATTATATGCAACGCTTCCGACAAACAACTGACGGTCGTTACATGTGAATGCATCACGCAAACGTCTTCCTGTGTTTATTTCACGTGTCAGGGAGATACCTTCTTCATACATGTTGTACAGCAGTCAGCTGTTAATTCACTAAACGATTGTGGTTGCGTTTAGGGAGCCAGCTGCCAGTTGGTTAGGGCGTAAGCTCTGAAAACCATAGATCCGTGATTTAAACTTCGATTCTGATCAGGCATTTTACGTTCTTTACTTCTTCAACGATACCTCCTAGGGGGTGGTAGCCACAATAGATCTGTGTAGGTCGAAGTGAGCGAGGTGTCCCCCTCTGTGTCTGTACCCTTTACCCTTTAACTTTTTAAATACTATCTATGCCTCTATTGTTTAGATTTATCCTGTGTTTGATAAACAGGCTGAGGATTTCTTATGCACTAATGCCAGAACTAACAGAAATTAGGTTGCGCTGCAACTGGACTTTAGGCAATGCCGTCGGAGATACCACCCCTACCCCCATCTCCTGTACAGTTTGTGAGCACATACATTGCACCTTATCCTGCTGCCTTCAAGTGCCGATTCCGTGTCCCTTTCTCTGGCCACGGTACATACGTAGTTATATCAGAAATACAATGTGTAACACACGCAAAAAGAAAATACAGGAATATATTAAAGAATTAGGTTCACAGTATTTTACTATTAGTGATGATATAATACAATGAAACTTGTGTCATTCAGAAATAGCAGAGAATAAACTCTTTAACAATGTACAATATTGTCGTAGTAAACGACATTGCCAATAGGCGCATTTGGTGGGTTCAAATGAACCGGCTGAAATTATGCCCTCTACCTCACATCCAAGCACACAATCTGACCTTTTTGGAGATTAATGCAACATGATGATACAGACTAGTATCCCATTTAACAAATTACACAATTCATGTCTTAAAAGTTTCATGGAAAAGTACACAAAAAGAACCGTACCAGATGCAAGAACAATACAGAAGGGGTATTTAAAATATGCATTTGGAAAGGCACTTGATTATATAGGAGATTCTGTGGCTGATAATTCAATTTACGACATAGAACCAGTTTTTCGCGATACAAGGAAAATCCTAGTGCAAATCGTAAGAGGTAACTTGAAGATGTGCATGGTGATTCACTGCAATTGGTGCATGCATAAGGGCCACTAACAATAAAAATGTGCATTTTATGGAATATTGTACCACTAAAGATACGAGCTATACTGTTGAAGATGTATAGCATGCATATTAAAATGTATAAACTCATTGTATATTAAAACGATAATTGTGTTACCAAAATTGTATTTTAAATATTGTAAAAATAATATAACTCTTGCATACAGTAGATTCGTGTAGTATACATTGTATATTGCATGCGGTAAGAGGAAATACGCAAAGGCAGTTTATGTTCTGCAGTCGATAGTATTGTAGTTGTTTCTTCACCCGACTGTACGCTTGTAGTGGTCATTGTGTGCTTAGTGTGTACACAACCTGAAGCAAACTGCTTGCGAAATCCGCAGCCTATTGATAAATCAAGTTTTCAGACTTTAATATATTATTGTACAACTATTTCTTGTTGTCGTGACCGCAATGGACTGCTGAATCTCCTCGCGTATGTGATCGCAGTGACGTCACTGTACAGATGGACGAAAATAAGCGCACTTGTCCCACACCTTTACCATCGTACAACCGGCTCCAAATGTTTTTCTTTGGACGAGAAGGTGTAGGGGAAAGAGACGTAGAGTTTTCTTATGAATTACTTGCGCCAATTTAGGGAAAACAGGAAACATATCTGGTATTAATAACACAACTGACGTCTTGGATGTTGTCATATTAATGCTGGCTGTTTTAAATACACAGCTGCTCACAGATTATAAATAATTACATTTCGGCTCTGTGCTATCAATATATATATATATATATATATATATATATATATATATATATATATATATATATATATAACAATTTTAGTTTATGTGAAGGACAGTCATGTTATAAAGTAAGTAGAACAGATCATGTCATTTTGTCTGCAAATTAGAAGACAGCCATAGGAACAAAATTACGTGGACATTTTTCCGAAACTCTGTGTTTCGTTTTTCTTTAACTAGTTTATCAATGATAGGACGCAATGTCTGAGAAATGTGTAATCGAAGACAACTGATCTCCTCTGCAACCTGACCCTCACAATTGTGCGGGTTCAGTTTTAATTTTTCCATGGGAAAGCTACACAAGTTTGCTGCTTCAAACCGGACTACAATGAATGAGTCGGTCTTGGTGGCTCAGTTGGTTAGACGCTGGTCTACTAATCGCAAGGTCGTGGATTCAAACCCAGCCCAGAGCGATGCTTTTTAAGTGTGCTTAAAAACGACAGCTCTATGTCAGTAGATTTACTGGCTTGTAAAATAACTCCTGAGGGACAACATTCCGGCACACCGGCGACGCTGATGTGATCCTGGCAATTGACACTGCCATTGCACAGCAAAATAAATTTAATATTTTTTTCGCACTACAATGAACGTTCTTGTTTTGTGTTTCACAGTTGTTTTGTTTGATAGACTGACCACCAGAGAGCAGCAGATCATTGGAAACTCCAATGTAATATTGAAGCCATGCATCCACAAAGTAAGTGCAGCATATTTTAATACATTAGGTTGGATCTGGTCCACTTGGCGTGTTTTTGTATTAGGAACATTTAATTTAATGCTTTTGAAGTTGTGACCACATCACGGAAGTTTTAGTTAAAGTTTAGAGAACTTAATATTTACACTAGCACGATTGTGGTGTTAGGTTTTAACGATGCCGTTCGTCGCTTCTAAACTTGAACTTAAATGCACACATTCTTCAATGTTTATGTTGAGATTGCATTAGATATGACAGCACTCTGATATTTGTATAAAACTATGATGTATTAATTCTGTTATTAGGATTAACTCCTAAGGAAATCATAGAGGTTATTCAGGTGGATTCTCACTTAAGCGATTTCTCTGGAACCCAGCAAGTCCTCTCAGCACAATAATGAAGTTGGTGAATGCCAGCATGAAGTGACAGCTGCATGTAGTGATGATGAATCTCAAGGGAACAAATTGTGAAAATTTCAGCCTGTAAATGAGGCAGTAAGAAGCCAAAGCCCAAAGATAATGAGAAATTATAATTATTATTCTGTAAATGAATAGATATTTTTCTTGGGACGTTCCTTGAAGCAATAATCAGAATGCGTTTTTACGGAATAAGAGCTTTGTGGTGGGAGTGTTCTGTTTTGTCGCAACTATTTATTAGTTTATTGTTAAGTAAAGATGCTTTTATGGAATAAGATCTTTGTGTTTACTCGCCACTGTTTGTTTATTGTTAAGTAAAGACGTTTTTATGGAATAAGATGTTTGTGTTGGGAGTTCTGTTTTGTCGCCAGTGCGCACTACTTGCAGTGTGGATATCTACGTCGTAGTTCGCCGACGAGAGAGCGACGTATGCAAGTACACAAATAGCAGAGCGTTCACCGCAGTTGGCCTTTATTTCCGGAACTACACGTTATTATCAGACGTAACGGTGAGTTCTGGAACCCTGCGGAACTAATTGGCCATAGGGAACAATACGCAAATGCTGCAAGAGAAATCAGTCCTCATTTTATCACAAAGCAAAGTTTACTTCCAAATTATTCGTGGCATCCAAGCGTTCTACCTGAACTATATATAATATTCTGAACAAGGCTTATCGAGGAGTATTGAAAGTTATCAACTTTGGAAATATTCCGCAACAGTAATCTTCTATAGCTTTACTTTCTGACATTTAGTAACACGTGTTATTACTGCAGGCGGGTAGACACTAGTGATGCATGAAACAAAATAATTGGGTAAGGAAATTTGGGAAGGAAAAATTCCAGGCCCAAGTTTAGGGTACAGTTGTTCGGTATTTGCCAGTTATGAGGACTGAGGGAAATCTGGAAGAAAGCCTAAGTGAGGGAGGGATTTTAACCTAAGACTTCTTGTTCCCACCAGTCAATTTCTCGAGGTTCACCACAGCCGCTCAGACGAATGTCGGATTTGTTCATGTACATTTGTCACAGTTCTGATAGTTCACTTTGCAAAAAAGAATTAGTATTAAGTTTCTGTCTGTCAACCCTAGGGGTCGGATTTTAATGACATGTCATATTTTTATCCTGGCTTATCTTTCTATGCCTAAGTTAATTTAAGCATGTGTCCAACATTTGTGAACACAATGAATCGTGTTTACTGGTAATATAAATGCACCTTTGGCCAATAATTTATGCTAGCTCATATTTTGGCCAAATATACGAATAGTAGCACCATTAGTCATATTGTATGTAGTATTTAACATCTTAGATATTTTTATAAACATAATTTCATAACCTTTTCCATTTCCCCCACAATCCATTGTTAGCATGTTCGGGGACTTGGGTTAATGCTGAAAACTATCGTACTATTGCATGAACTACACTGAGGCCCAGAAGATTTTCAAGAACTTTAACGGAAGTGATTCGTCTTGAATTAAAAACATACAACAATTGTAGTTATTTATGAGAACAAACTTAATGCTGGTGTTTTAAGCCTACAAGCCGTGTGTGAGTAATATTTGAGAGGTAGAATCAGAACTGAAAAATGTAATGCCACAGCCAGGTTTGGAACCACAGACCTTCCGTTTTACGTGCGGCTGCTCTAACCATTAAGTTACTCTGACAAACGATTTGTATTTTTTTTTATAAGCACCAGCATTAAGTTTGTTGGCATAAATAAACAATAATTACCATCTAATGGTTATTTAATACAGTGGTATAAAATACGATTGTAAGTCGCCCTGAGGGTATTTATCACTGATGTTAGATTCCCTTTGTGGTCTACCTGGAAAAATATGGCACGGTTGGAGAATTCAATGTCACACTGGCAGGTTGTCACAGTAGCTTAATGGTTAGAGCAGCCGCACGTAAAGCGTGGTTTAAATGCCGGCTGTGGCATTCAATTTTTGAGTTCCGATTCTACCTCTCTACAATTGTTTTCAACTGCTATGTCAAGAGCCTTAGCCTACATAAAATCGAATTTCTCTGTAATATTAAAATTCCTTGAAACTGCCTTGCCTTGAAACTGTCGGCATGAAATTGTGCGGTGCGTTAAGCATTGTGAAGGAAACTGAAAGTGAGTTGTCAAGTGCACAGGGTTAAGTACCCTTTGTTGTCTCTCTCTCTCTCTCTCTCTCTCTCTCTCTCTCTCTCTCTCTCTGTCTCTCTCTCTCTCTCTGGTGACGAGTGTTTGCAAAGTGCATGTAGCCATTTAACAGACAAATGGCTACATGCAGGGGCGTGTGCTTTCCAAGAATGTAGACAGAACAGGTAAGGTGTCCTAAAGGTAAGGTCAGAACCAAATCGGACAAGTTAAACCTCACAGGCTCTATGTACTCCTCTACCTTCCGATCTTATATGGGTATCACTGCCATAGGGCGATGCAACCCTTGGCCTACCATTTCTCTCCAGGCCTGAAAAGCTTCCGTTTTTCCTATATATTTTTAATGTCTGTGCCACAAAGGTTTTACTTATGCCCAGTTGAATTCTAATATCCCTGCATAACTTGCTGCACTTATACATACCAATCATTAGGTATTTAATATCCTTCAAGTTTTTTACCCATTTTTACTTAATCTGTTTTCGCACCAGAACAGAATGTGAGCTACAGCATAGCTCAATATCATGGCATCATAGTAAGGTCAACATAGGAGCACTCAGTGGTGCGATTTGCAGTATGCACGATATATTATAAACACACAAAACTCTGGCTTCGTTGGCTCATTCATCATGGACTTGAATCCATTGTCAAATGGTCCTAATTTAAACCCTTTTTTTTTCAAGTTGTTTTAAAGTAATGAGCATTATGTCAATTGTTGATAAACAGTATACGATAACAATGCCATATTTATAAATATTCTTCACATATGTGCCTTTTCCTTCAGAGAAGAACAAAATTGAGATCCCATATATTTTCATGGTCATCTCCAAAAAATCGTAATTCTTTAAAAATAATGACGTAATTATTTTTAAAATGTGCCCTTTAGAAATATAATTTTTGACGAATCATAAGGCCGCTGGACAAAATAGTTTAAGGACAGAGGGCAATTTGATGAAATATGCAGGTGTCCTTAAATTTTTGGTGGGTACTGTAGGTGACAAGGTTAGGGGAAAATTACGTTGTGTGCTTGAAACAAATCCTGCATATATGTACCAGGTGGTCCACTTCATCCGGCATCGGCTTAAGTAGATATCCCTTCGTGCGTTGAAACAGTTTCAGAAAGCTACGGCGCAATTCTAGTCATAGAGACGGCAGTGGCGTTTATTGTTAACATCCACAGGTACATCAGTAATAAATACAAGTACCATGATTTACAGCTTCCAAGAGTCAAAGAGGAAATCACAGCGTATAGCTTCCTACCAGAAACGTCTCAATGGACATTCCAATACACTGCAATATAATATAGCAAATATACGGCGAATTTGTAACAGTAACTTTCAATGTTATCTTACTTAACCTTCAATTGTTGAAAATATTGTAATTTTGCACCTATGCTAAAACAAAATTAAAAGCTAAGGTTCTCTTGATTAACAAAGTAGGTACAAAAACAATAATTTTTCTAGGAACAATAGACGAATGAAGAACGTTGAGTAAGGCAATGACAAGCCAGAGTATGGTAAATTTACCGGAGTTCTCTTAAAAATGAAACATACCTTCCTGTGTCATTTACTTTATTTCATTTTGTTTTATGCTGCGAGTGGAACCTGTGAATAGTCAATCCATATTTCCCTGGAGACTGAAGGAAAGCATGGAAAAAGTCTCCGAGCAGATCGGCTTGTATGCGGCATTTGAACAGGCGACCTAGCGACTGTTAGCCACAGAAGCTCTCGCCAGAGCTAATTCATTGGTTCCTGTGGTTTTGTGTTCCGTGGAGAAGACCCCAAAGTATTGAACGTGGCTTATATGTACAGCACTGTATGTTTGCACGCAACAGCCCGGTAACCTAATATTCACCAAACGAGATACTTCTGCAGTAACACGTGAGGCTCGCATTAAGAAGGTCCTGGGTTCAGCCATTCCGTGATGTGTTATTTCGTATCTTCCCAGGGTAGGTACTCGAATGTTGGAATGGTTCTCAATATACCGCCAATTTCTTATCCAGCATTTGGTTTCATCTGTTGCACCTCAATTTTATAAAGTTCTAGGGACAGGCGACGGCAGTTTGTGTGTTGCGGCAGGACGGTGGAATTTTCGCTTTGGAAAGATTTCTCCCTGACGCTCGGCGGGTCTGCTGGACCACCTTCCCGCCTGGGAGCTGTTTAACCTATTCCCCAAGTCCCGGATGGCTTAGGCATAGCTAGCCGGCATCAGGATTGGTATCATATTGGACTCGTTAAGGACCCCGTTCTTGCTGACGCACTTCATAGTCCGGATCTGGTCACCCTATGGATCTCCGCTTCAACCTTTCCTCCCAGGGGTTATGTCGGAAACACTAAAGGTCAACAATGACCTACATCAGTGCTGTTACTGGAGGTAACAGTTTGATTATTCCTAACCCTAATAGTCCAACTCCAGTAACCGCCCCCCCCCCCCCCAGCACAAAAAGAACGAAAAGAGAAAGGGAAAGGAGAGTAAAACTTGGGAAATTTCGGCTTCGCTTGGTAAACCTCTTTGCTCGTATCAGTTTTAGCTCCGTGAACTCGTTTTGTGCTCTAAATGCAAAGTCTTTTATACACCTTACGTTTTGTGTACTGTTTTTGAAATTGTTATTCCCTGCTCTAAGACGGAAAGATGCTGCGAGACACGCTAATGGCAGAAGGAAAAATATACTTTATAAAGAGAGAGTGAAAACATGAAAATGTCATAAAAATGTAACGGATGTGAGTGAGTGACTTATTTCCTAACTACGAGTACTTTCACTCTTTTATCTCCACTTCGCTCGTACCGTGTTTCTATTGGGATGCTTTTGTGTTGTGTTTGGCTTGAAGTGCATGCTTTGCTGTGAACGGGAATGTGTTGTAGATTGCCAGCGTCTTGCCTATGCTCTACACTAGTTTAAAGTTACGTGATAGCAATAACGTCGTTTGTATTGTTTTCCTCTTCTCCTGTTTGCATTTAGGCGAGAAATGTGTGGTGACATTTTACAAAGCCTAAAACAGGCTATGTTTATGATTATCGCTTGCTACTTCATCTACCACGTACATAGTAAAGTAGAAAAGGTATTGCTTTCCATCCAAAAATACACTGTTTGAGTCTCTGAATAAAAAAAAAAAAAAAAAGGTAAAAAGTGTCCGTGCGTGTATATATATATATATATGTGTGTGTGTGTGTGTGTGTGTGTGTGTGTGTGTGTGTGTGTGTGTGTGTGTGTGTGTGTGTGTGTGTGTGTGTGTGTGTATTTACAACTCAGAAACGAGAAGTCGGTTAGATAGCAAACTTGGTATTAAAAGTTCAGCATCTTCCAAGAATTGGAAACGAAAATGTTGAGGAAAATCCTTCGAAAATGCTGAATTTCTCAAAAATAGGTCCAGCAATTTTGATTAAAATGCCAGTAAGATATTTTCATGACAAGTAACATGAATACATTGAGTTTTCTAGGAATAGTCTCTGAAACCTTTACATTATGAATTGATTCTTCATTACGTATGTCCAGCATCACTGATAACACGAGTCCATTGCATGATTATACCCTGCATTATGGAACATGGTTTTAAATGTGCATTATAGGTTTCTGCTACCTTATACTACAACCTCGGCGCGCATAAAATATATTGTGGCACAGCTTCTTCCATTGATGGAATTGAGGAGTATATAAGGATGTTTCTATAGCAATTGTTGGAAGTACATTTCAGTAAAATATGCTCGAGGTCTTCCTCTTCTTTCAAGCAGAGCGGACACAGGCGACTCTGTTAAGTGAAAACGAAATAGGTACTTCCTCGTTATAATGTGCCCTGTTCTGGATCTTGAAGCAAAAACCTGGATACTTCTTGGAATGTTGTTACATATATATGTTTTACATCATTTGGTTCTTTCAATAGTTGTTGCAATGTTTTTCCATTGTCTGATGTTAACGGTGCGTTTATCCACTCTTTTGTGATTGGCTTGTTAACCAGTCTTATTGCCATTAGTAGAGATATATGTTTTGAAGGTGTTGGGTGTAATGTTGCAGCGGTTTGGGCAATTTCATCTGCTACCTCATTGTCTGATATACCACAGTGTCCAGGAATCCATTGTAGTTGTATTTCTTTTACCTTCTGTGTTAAACCAACAACATCCTTTGTACTGGTGCTGCTCGATAGGAGTATGTTGATCTTATACTTAGTTGTACCTACTGCATATTGTTGCTAGAGAGTCGGTGAAAATGCAAACTTGGTTGGTGTCTGCTTGTGAGATATATATTGGAGAGCTCCATCAATAGCTGGTAATTCTGTGTCCAGACTAGAGTATGGTGTGCATTGTATCTTTGCTTTCAGGGATATAGTATCCTGCTCCTGCGGTATTATTTTTGAAGTTAACGGATCCAGCAGTGTAAATGTGTATCTCTCATAATTACTGGCAATTTGTTCCCAAGCACTAAACTGCAGCATGTATTTCGGGCAGGGACGGCCATTGAAGATTCCAAGAAAAGATTAAAAGCTTTAATAAGAACTAGTAAGTTCACTATCAAAGAGATTAGAAAGCTGCTTCACATAGAATCAAACATATTGCTTAGACAGGTAACGATCCTTATAAGGGAATTGAATTTGGAATTTTATGTTTTAAAATTTCAATTCAATTCGACGACTGTCGCTGTTGAAATCTCCACCAGGTTACTTCGACCTCGCCGCCAATTAAGATGGCTGCCGTAGTCGCAGACGAAACGTCTGGGAAGAAGAAGAAACCCAGTAGAGCACGGCCCACAAGCCCGGATCACACTGTATCTAGTATTGACACCGGCCGTGAAAGCCTTAGAACTTTGACACTTAATGATTTACTACAAGTCCACCTAATGATACCATATGCAGAAGAAAATAGAAATTATAAGTGTATTCTTACCCCAATTAATTTCTATTCAAAAATGGCTTATGCATGACCATTGAAAGATAAAGGAGGCATTAGTGTTGCAAAAGTAATGCAAGAAATACTATCCGGTTTGGATTCACCACCTAAGAATGTCCAATCGGATAATGGTACAGAATTTTGTAATAAGCATTTCCGTCTATAATGGCTAGGAATGGAATCAATCATTATAGCACGTACAGTACAATCAAGGTTGCAGCCATTGAACGTTTAATAAGAATAATTAAGACACGCATGCATAGGAAATTCCTGGTCCAGGGATCCCATCGATGGTTGGACATGCTACCTAGAATAATTATAGATACAACGGTACTTACCATTCGACGATTCGCACGAAGCCTCGTGACTCATCAACAATGATCTCCTGCTCAGCGTGTACAACTATAATCATCATCGGCATGAGAAGAAAAATTCCAAGAGATTCCATTTCGGTGATTACGTAAGAATTTCAAGGTGTGAAGACTTGATAGTAAAAAGGTATATGGCTAACTGGACCACCGAGATCTTTCGAATTGTGAGATCGAGGAATACCAACTCCGCCACCTACATCCTGGAAGGCAGGGAAGGAAAGCAGGTACAGGGTGGCTTCTATGGTCACGAATTGCTGAAAACTCGGTATGCTGACGAGCATCTCGCGGAACGGGTGACACGTAGACGTGGTGATAGAGCTCTTGTGAAACGGTTAAGTTTTCCTACACATGAATGGATACATGATATTGTGTAAAGGAATATGTGTAAGGTTCATTTGAGAAATAAAAACAAGGCATATATGACACTGTTTAGTAATTCTGAAACTCAGTTCATCTTCTTTACTCATAATTATATCTTTCTCATCAGCATAGATATTAATGACACCTTCGGCAATTACTGCTAGTTCTTTAAGGAAATCTTCAATTACATGAAGTCCTGTGAAAATTTTGAACTTTGTTAGGGTTTCATCATAACTGCTTACCAGATGTAATGGATCGATACAGCTTCATGTAGGTATATGCGTAGACAGGTCCAACTCATATTTATGTCAGACTGACAAGGTTGAACTGTAGCAAACATGGACTAAATGTCCCTGTATATCACAAATGGAACCTTCATGCATTTAGAACAGAAACGAAATTCTAACTTATCATTTTTTCCTATCTCAGGCATGCAGATAATTTGAGACTTGATACATCTGAAATTATGTTTTTCTAGCTGATCTTCGTTCGAAAAACACGCATTACATGATTCACATAGCAATTTCTTACGTGTTTGCATGTATATATGCCTACCTAGCAAACGTAACATATCAGTTATTGGACAATAGTGTGATTTAATCATTAATAGATTCACATGGTGAAGTTTCTCTTCATTCGTTTGACACAAGAGAATAATCGATTTTCCTTTTATTGCGTATACAGTAATCGATATATCACTGTTTTCTTTCCCAAATATTTCAATATGATGTAGTGATGCAGGAAAATTTATTCCTTTGAAATTGAACTCCTTAAACATGTTGTATTTGTTATAAGTGCTGCATCTATATCTATTCTTAAGGAGGGATAGTTTGAAACTAGCATGCAGTAGCCGAAACATCTATTAGCTTTATTACGTATGTTGCTTACAGCCGTCTTTGATTTTATAAAACCCGGCGATTCTCATTAACAACCAGCATTTAACGGATCATACTGGATGCATATAAACTTAATAATTCTATCCTGCAAAGCGCCCTCCAACTGGATTTTGATTCAAATGTGTCCAAATGTGAAGCTATAGGCAATTTCAATTTACATTCATACTACTCAGAACTCTTTGTAGATTTTAATATTATCTCCATTTTACTATTGAAATTAAACCTCTCGATAGTTTCGTTATCAGGAGTCATTATTATTGTGACTTTTGGTTGGGTGTGAAGCAAAGAAGACAGATGTAGTCGAGATAAAGAAACACTTTTATTTCCGTAAACAGTCACTTTGTACACTCGTTGCAACAACAAGAAAGTCTTTTCCGATTCTCGAACAGTACGGCTCCGAATTCGTAACACAAAGAACTGTCCCTTCTCCGTCGGCACGACTCCTCAACGCTTCCAATACGTCTCTTCTTTCCGTCGGCACGACTACTCAACGCTTCACATACGTCTGACTGACTCTTCTGTCGCACTTTACCGCTATTTATATCTCCCAGGCACTATTCTGGAAAGTTCAGTTATTGCGGTGAAATACAAAGCAGAAGATTCTCGAAGTCTCTATCCTTTTCTCTCTTTCGGCAAGCGCCCCAACAATGCGGCCATTCTCTGTCTCTTTTCTTCGGCTCCTTTGCGGTAGTGCCGACAATAATGCGATGGGTGACACTGCTGTTGTTGGCAATTAGATGCGGCGGGCGCGGTGACACTGCTCCCTCCTCAGAGTTGGTCGTCCCGACCAGCACTATCACTGCGGCATCTCCCTTGCGCCCCGGTGGACTAACCCATCGAACCTCTTCTCCAGGAGGCACGATCCTAGGTATCGCTGTTGGATAGTGCCCCTTGGTCCGGGTAGGACGATGTATGTCATCCTGCTTCGAAATTCTGCAACAGTACCGCCGGTCTTGACGGTCCCTCGTCCAGTTGCCCTTCTTCCTGGTGTGTTGACGGGCCATCCTGCGCACTTGGAAACGGCTCACTGGGTACCATGTCCGCCGACCTCTCTGGCGCACCTTCGCAGCCACCTTGCTTCCGATGGGTCCGGCAACAAACCCCGCCACATCCGCGCGAGTCACGTCCACCGCTGCACTCGTGTTCACTCGTGCTCGGCACGGCCTCTCCTGTATCCTGCCGTCCACGATGATGTCCGCCATTCTTCCGTTCACGGCACTATGCGTCAGGTGATTGGATGGCTCCGACGGTCCCCCCATGTCCCACACCAAGTCGGTTCTCGCGTGTTGCTCGTTTGCTTGTGCGCTTCCCTGCTGATCGTCCTCCACGTCATATCCTGGTTGGTTACGTACCCGACACACTCCTCCAGGGGATCCTCAACGACGTCCCTGAACTGTCCCTTTGTCTTCCCCGATACGTACACTTTCGTTATCTGAAACGGGCGCAACTGTCGCCTCGGCCACTAGGTGCTCCCTCCCCGGGTCCGCGCTATTCCGTCTGCCCCTGGCATCCAGTACTTTGACGCTCTCGTCAACTCTTACTACCAGGGCGCCAAGACGTTCCCCGTCGTCCTCCACGACGTCCACATGCTGGCAGAGGTCTTCCACCTTTTCGCCGAGTTCTTCCACGTCTTCCGTCACGCCAGTCAGTTCGCCGAGTTGTTCCACGACTTCCGTCACGCCAATCAGTTCGCCGAGTTGTTCCACGTCTTCCCTCACATCATCTGAAACGGGCGCAACTGTCACCTCGGCCACTAGGTGCTCCCTCCCCGGGTCCGCGCTATTCCGTCTGCCCCTGGCATCCAGTACTTTGACGCTCTCGTCAACTCTTACTACCAGGGCGCCAAGACGTTCCCCGTCGTCCTCCACGACGTCCACGTGCTGGCGGAGGTCTTCCACCTTTTCGCCGAGTTCTTCCACGTCTTCCGTCACGCCAATCAGTTCGCCGTCAATTTTCGCCGATAGCTCCGTCTTCATCTCTTTCAGCTCGGCAGCGAGGTTGTCGTTTCTCGTCTTCATTTTGGCAACGAGGTTGTCGTTTGCCGTCTTCATCTCTTTCAGCTCGGCAGCGAGGTTGTCGTTTGACGTTTCCATTTTGGCAAATAATTCCTTCATCATTGCCATCATCCTGGTTTCCGAATCTCCCTCCATCTTGGTTCTAACGTTGCAACTTCTAACGACGATGTAACGAAACTAGAAGCAATTCGACGAATCCCACTCCTGACACCAGTGTGACTTTTGGTTCGGTGTGAAGTAAAGAAGACAGATGTAGTCGAGATAAAGAAACACTTTTATTTCCGTAAACAGTCACTTTGTACACTCGTTGCAACATCAAGAAAGTCTTTTCCGATTCTCCAACACCGCGGCTCCGAAAAGAACTGTCCCTTCTCCGTCGGCACGACTCCTCAACGCTTCACATACGTCTGACTGACTCTTCTGTCGCACTTTACCGCTATTTATATCTCCCAGGCACTATTCTGGAAAGTTCAGTTATTGCGGTGAAATACAAAGCAGAAGATTCTCGAAGTCTCTATCCTTTTCTCTCTTTCGGCAAGCGCCCCAACAATGCGGCCATTCTCTGTCTCTTTCCTTCGGCTCCTTTGCGGTAGTGCCGACAATAATGCGATGGGTGACACTGCTGTTGTCGGCAATTAGATGCGGCGGGCGCGGTGACATTATGTACCGGCACGTTAATGTAGCACCTAATTTAATGCCTGATATATAACTTGACAGGCCTTTCTGTATTTCAGCAATTACCAGAGATTTGCATGATTCATAGAGTGTGTCGGGTTCAATTATGCCCAACGAGTTTTCAGACATTATTCTTGAACGCTATCTCTGTGGAAATACCTACACTTTGACTCATAACTTGCTTTCTCTGAGTTTCCCGTGTTTGGCGGGCTGTTGTGATTCCACTTCTGTACAGAAAAATGCACGTTTGCGTTTCATTGCAGTGCCTGGAAATGTTATTACACCGTATTAATTCTTAAATTAATAATAAAACACAGACTGCATGATATTTGAGGTTCACTTAGCATTGTAAAACTAGGTTTCAACTAAACATCAATACTTGAACAAATTGCAACGTGAAAAACTTGCGCACAATGTTACCTTAAGGATTACCTTAGCAAATTTTTCTTATACTTACATAAATAGAAAATGCTGTAATAAAATGCATTATTATTATTATTATTATTATTAATTATTATTATTATTATTATTATTATTATTATTATTATTATTATTATTATTATTATTATTATTATTATTATTATTATTATTATTATTATTATTATTATTATTATTATTATTATTATTATTATTATTATTATTATTATTATTATTATTATTATTATTATTATTATTATTATTATTATTATTATTATTTCTTTCACAAATTTTAAGGTGATTGTTTTGAATTTACGCTAATACGTATGCTCTTAGATAACACTTAGATTTTTGAAAACCTATAAACTCGTGTTAGAACATTGAAACTGTTAAGTGTTTACGGTAAGAGTGACAAATATAAATGTAAGTGCAAACACATGCTCTTAACCACTTAGATTTTCTGAAAATCTATAAATTCTCGTTAGTTATGAGCACAGTGACACATTGAAATGTGAGCGATAAATTTGTCTGAATAACATGCTGTCTTTGTTCTTGCCTTCAATACCTGCCTGCTTGATGTGCACCCATGGTATTAGTGCATCTTTATAAAAGACGGTTTATGTCTCTTGAATCCCTTGACAAGTGTTTCTTAACCATGGTAGGTTGAACTCCAGCCTCCTTCGTTTATGGATTACTTCTGAATCGCTCTGGCAAGAACACCTGGCATTCCTCTTGTGGGATTAGAATGACGCGCTCGCCGAATTTCGTTTTGACGGTCTTAACACCCTGAATTGGGTAGGGATAATCTTGTTTTAGGTCTCTCATTTTCCTGGTTGGAAGGTACAATTCGCCTTGACCGAGTTGATTAAACTCTTCCATCATATGTAGTTCCTGTAATACATAAAAAGTAATGACTTGTTAGAACCTTCACATACATGAATGCATAATCACAAGCTGAAGTACTTACGTGCGTTCATGTTGTGCAGGGAAAAGACTCTTCCTCCTGTATTTATATTTGCGCCCCCCCCCCCCTCCAGCCCCCAGGTAATACGTGTTTGAAGTTTAACGCAACATCACGTTATTGCTTAGTCTTTAACAGTTAAGTTATAACCTTATAGGTTTTAGTAGCTATACGCTTTAAGACTTGTTTTTTACCCCCTCTGGATTTGTACTTCAAAATGATTCATAACCTGTAAAAAATGGCTTATCACATAAAAAAAGTCTAAAAACGCAGAAAAAACGACCCTTAAGGGTGGCTTAATTTCACTCAAAATGTTATGAGCCACGTAGGCATATTAGCCACATATCGCCCTATCACTTTGGGCTATAGCGGTGACTCTTCTGCGGCCAGTTCTACTGTGATCTTTTTCTCGGGGTATGCGTGGGCGGGTGTGAGAATGGACAATGCCAGTTATGTTGGTAAATAACCTTACAAGAGCCTAAGAATGAGATATCTGAAGCGAGTTGCCGACTTTTTGATGATGTAAACTTAAACTGTTTCCGAATCCTAATACTAGAAAATGTGAAGTATCGTATCTGATAACTTCTGATACTATATCATCAAATTTACTGTTTAAAAGAATTATTCCCACCATAACAACGAGAAAAATAAGTTGCTGTGCGTGGTCTTTAGACACTGCGAACTACTGATAATCTATCACAGTAGAGCACTTCTCTAAGATTGTAAGTTACGAAAGAAAAAACACGAATTTAAGAAATATTGCCTCTTTCATCTACATAACTCCAGCCTACCTGATGATCCCCCACTAAGTTTCCTACAACCTACGTTGCCAAATCTTAATTTCTTATTTATCTCTGAAACACAGCTGTTAATCTGTGACTTTCTAACTTTTAAGAATTGTTTTCCTTTCTAATTTTCAGTACTGGAGTGCATGTATATTTGCAGGCACTTCGGACTTCTGAACGTCCTGAATTCTAATTAACTGAACCTTGAGCCAGTGTTGCCAGTTCTACTTTTTTCAAGGAGATCTCCTTATTATTTGCACATCTACTTTTCTACTTTCGGTTAGTTACAAAAAAGCAAAATCCCCTTTTTTAAAAATATAGGAAAACCTACTTAATTTAATCCTTTTTAAAAGGCAATTTATAATTTCCTAATTGATAAATAGTGCAGTCATGTTGATTATTACGGTGATGTGCCTTTCCCTCAGCCTCTTATGAGAAACACAATGCCTCTACACCTTTAAGAAACGAAAGGAGCTTCCCATCACCTTATCAGTCCTATGATTTACATATAAACCACTATCGCTACTAAGAGCTTCAACCCTTCAGTAGCTTCTCACTCCACCTCAGTTTATCATAAATATTGCTGTAGTAACGTGCGAGTTTCGCAATTCACAGTGCACACAGAAGTGGTTTTCGTTTTGCTAAATTTATGTGAAGTGCTTAGTGACCATGAGTGAGGGACCAAGAAAAAAGGCTAAGTACTGACAAACTTACAAACCCGAATGGGAACAATCCAGTAGTTTAAAGGGGTGATCATTGAAAAGTAAACAGGGAGATTCGTTTGTACATTGCAAGTCATGTGGCATAGACATTAACATTGCTTCTATAGGTAAAAGAGGACTAGCCTACTTTGTTGTGCTGGATGCCATGAACTTTCATTGGTGAGTGTTTAAGAACAAATTATTTTATGTTTTCAGGCCTATATTTACGTTTTAGCATTGAAATTTGAGCATCATAATGCTCGTTCCAATGCAACGACTGATCTAAGAGGGGACACAGGTGGCAATCTGCGCCGGGCAGTGGGAGGGGGCGAAAGACGAAAAAATGTGTTTGTTCAACACTTAAAGTGTGACAAATAAGCTCTAAATAAATAGTATGATTCGCAAGTTTCGCGTTCTCATATATACGGACGAAGGAGGGCCATGGTTCGTTCCTGTTGCAATGCATTTGAAATTCTACTTTTTCTCCTTTTTTATCCGGTTCGCGTCTACTTTTTCGCTCCAACAAGAATAGCAACACTGCCTTGAGATATTTGATTTTTGATGACAAGAGTTTTACGGAACACAAAATTGCCTTAGCTACACTGAATGATTGCTAATTGCCTTTTCCTCAACACGGAACTGGGTTATTCACTTCTTACCTTATGCATTGAATTTAATATTTGGTAATCATTTGCTGCAATTATTTATCTATCTCCCTAACATTTCTTTATACAATTATTAGTCTCATAAGTTAATAATTCTGGTGTCATATTTACGTGGGAATCACAGTCATCGAATTGTTGCAAAATTTTTGCTAAAAACTATCTTTGGTCAACAAATACTATCTCTAGATTACGTTGTTATTCCACCGTTAAAAACTATGAGAAGATATTGATTCGTCACGTCATTTAAATACATTAAAGTATGAGAAGCGCCAGTGATTACAGAATATTTAGGATATTATCCAACTGTTTTCACTCTACAGATATCCATCCTGTCGTTGAGGAACTAAATAGGTTACTGCAATCTCAACTGTTAACACATTTATGGTGCGAGCAAGTACTACCAAAGAAATTACTTCACAATCAGATAGCGAACACCGACCAATACCAAGTGAAATCGGTTCACACCTTTAAGAGCACGAAATTCGCTGGCCATGACTTGGGGCACTTTGGCAAAACGTGATATGGTGAGTTACTACAAGGTCAAAGCAGGTCTATAAATTGGGTACGCAGATTCCAGCACGTTTGGCCACAATACAGCTTGCAAACAAAATAATATTTGCTGTCACGGTTGGTAGTATCGCATTTCAACAGTTGTTTGTCACAGAGGAATGATTCTTAATTTGCGTAATACGCATAAGGGGTTTCGTAATGTGGTGCTGTTAAACCATGGCATACGCTACTGAACCAGTATTAGTGTCCAGTAGTGTAGCCAGAAGTTCTTCTTGGAGAGGGGTTCTTCGTGTGAAGCACAGAAGAAATAAACTCTGGATTATCACTCAAGTATTTCAAAACCAAGTGGCTGGACGGCTCACCTCTCGCTCAGCCGTCCCAGGTTCGATCCGAAGAAACCACATGTGAAATTGTGGTGGGCACAGCGGCACCTGGGCGGGTTTTCTGCGGGTTCCTCGTTAATTCCACCAAATGCTCCATATCACCTTTCCTTTCAACCATTTCACCCTCATTTCATATCCTCTCCTTCCTCATCTCATAGCAATCTTCGGGCTGATCGCACATCCTGACTACCCTCTCTGATCCAGAGTTTATCTGCTCCTCGACGGGCATCTGACCCCAGGCGCACATTTGGAAGTCCTCGGGGGTGTAAGTCTTCCATAAGAGGCGGATAAAAGGATAAAGAAGAAGAAGAAGAAGAAGAAGAAAAAGAAGAAGAAGAAAAAGAAGAAGAACTGTTTCAAAGCAGCGGACACCGCAGTTTGATAAAAAATAATTATTGCTGCTACTTACAGACTACTGCGGTGTTCTGTGTCCAAGAAAATTCTGACCCAAAGTTACCTAGTTTTATGTTATGCAAAATGAGTACCAATTCACATTATGCTTCGATTATGAATATAGCTACAGCATCTTTACTGAAACATAAATGCAAGGAGCATACACACTAATTAGAGGGGATGTCTTAAAAATAGTTTATTAATTGATCATTTATGTAATCCAATGTATGGTGCCACAACACTGAAACTTTTTAGAATACCGTATTTCTAAAACTAAATTAAGTGTATTTATATATCGGCTGTTTTCTAACTTTTGCTAGTTGATTCCCGCATAGTTTGTGTTAAAGTTGTTCTAATTGTTTGTTAAATATCATCATTTAAAGTTTTTATTTTCGCCCAAAAATGAATTTGACTAAAGAGCTGTAATTTTTAACGATTTTAAATCCTCATTAACGCCTAAACAATGTGAAGATAGGCTTAGAAAAGCATTTAGTGAAGAAGACCCATCTAAGACAACAATTTATAATTTGCACAGCGACTTCAAAAGGGATCATTTGTTTCTTAGTGGTGAATTTCGCGAAGGACCCCAAGAACTGGGGTCACTGATAAAAATATTGCCGCTGTTCAGAGAGTGGTTGAAAAGGATCGACGGACATCTAATGAATTAGTTCGGGCGAAATTGGGCATTGGTATGAATCATTTTACACGAAAAGTTAGACGTGAGAAAACCTTGTTGTGAATGGATTCCACATAAACTGATTCCTGAACAAAAACAAGAACGAATTGATTACTGCAGAAGAATGTCAAGGCGGCACTTTATATTTGGTTTGGAATACCGTCACTGGTGATGAATCTAGGATTTATTGCTACGATCCTGAAAAGAAACGTCAGTTGGCTCAATAGATCTTTCGAACAGAGCATAAGCCTACAAATGTCCGACGAATTCGCAATGCTGACAACCAGATGGTTGCTAGTTATATGTGTTTCGTTTTCAAAGACGGGCCACGTTGCTATATCGTTACACGCTAGACATATCCACCGTTACTGCCGATCGGTACACAAATGTGTGCTTAGCGTATCCTTTTTTAATGCGTTCATGAAAAATGCCCAAAAGCAAAAATAATTTTACACCTTGACAACGCATCGTCACATACAGCAAAACTAACAAATGAGTATCTGAATGCCCTAGAGGTCAGCACTCTTCAATATACATTCCTTAACTAACGCCTTGTGATTTCTTTTTGTGGAATCACTTTTTTGTCATCAGATGAAGCAGTAGAACATAATGAAAATCTGGTTTCTGAACAGCTTCAGGAAGTGTCATCTTTGCTTTAAGGACTGGTCTCATCAAATGCAAAAATATATTGATGTTAATGGGGAATATTTTGAAAAGTCATAAAATTATTTTAATTCCTTAAAATGAATCTTTGTTGATTTTCTAAAAAATTTCAGTGTTGCCCTTGTAGAAAACGCTTTGTACAAATTAGTTAGCATTGGAAAGTTGAATTAGACTTGAACAATTCAATGCCACGGCCGGAATTCGAACCACGGAATTTTGCCTCCTCGTACTGATGCTCTTATCGCGTGAGTTACCACGATGAGAACTGAGTTGGCTCCGCGGTAACATGTAAGAATCGATTCGGGAGACCTTGGGTTCAATTCCTGTAGACCTTGTCTTTTTCGTGGTTTTCCCGGTCGGTAAGGGAATGCTGGGATGGTTTCTCTTCTGCCACTATGTCCTTTCCCTCATTGCTCTTTCATTTTGTTTCCTTTTCATGTTCCAGGTGTGCGCCATCCTGGACAGCACCATCAGTGGGTCGGATCTTCGAACTTGCATCGTTAGCATTGTTAGCAATGGGTAGGTAGAACTCATAGCCAAAGAGAAGGTAGTCTACCTAAGGGAAGGAACCCTAATACAAAGCTGATGCAGGTTGGGAAGCTGTAAGGTGGTAGCCCCACCACCCAACTATATCTGCACAGCCCTCGTAAGGCGGTCACCGAAGTCAAAAGCCGGATGGACATACTGATGACAGACAAGGCACGGAAGGGGAGGGAAAAAAAAAAAGAAAAACAAATTAAAAAAAAAAAAAAAGGAAAATGAATTAAAAAAAAAACAGCAAACATAATGGTCTTAACAGAAACTAAGAAGAAGTTGAAAGGAACACAAGATATAGATGATTATCTACTAATCTATCAAGGAGTAGAAAGACACCAAAGGGCATCAGCTGGAGTAGCTATTATGGTAGACACTAAATGGAGGAGGAAGATACATAGTTACACCTTTATATCAGAAAGAATAATTATTGTACGTCTTAAAATACAACGAGGATACATGACTGTAATTGGTGTATATGCACCGGAACAAGGAAGGAAGGAACACACAGAGAGATTTTATGAAGATTTACAAAAAGTTATAAATAAAATAAATGAAAATGACCGTATAGTGATAGGAGGTGATTTTAATGCAACAATTGATTGTCAACCTGTAACTAATATAATTGGCACACACGGAGAAACACTACAAAATGAAAATGGTAAAGAACTTCGACAATTTGCAATATAGAGTCACTAATAGTTATTTTAGAAATAAAGAAATACATAAGTATACTTGGTCAGCCAGAGGTTCGAAATCAATTATAGACTATTTTCTAGTGAATAAAAAATTAATACCGTGGGTCACCAAAGTAAGAGTATATAGAGGTTTTGATGTTGGAACAGACCACTTTCTCTTGACATGTAATGTTAAACTATTAGAAAGATGGAGAAAAACAACCATGAAAAAGGTTCACAATGAAGAAACATAAAGTCCAGCTATTACAAGAGGAAAGTATACAAAATCTGTACAAAAATAGATTATCTCAATATATGTTCCAAAACGAAATAAGCACGGACATTGAAGAAGAATGGAATAACATAGCATGTGCAATAAAGAAAGCAGCATATGAAGTATTAGGAAGAAGAAGAAAAAATCTGATGTGTTGCACTCACATGACTTTCTCTACTTTTGTACTAACCATTCTTACAAACTCTTATTCCTATATCTTCTTCGTGTTAGTTAAAATAAACATTTGCACAAATTATGTTATTGCTTATTTCCTTGTGGGTGCAAGGGGAATGAATATTAGAATACAGTAGACTTTGTGTGATAGTCAAATCTTTTAAAGCTTTGAGATCCCGTTCTCTTTGCACACTTAACATATAAAAACCTGAACAGCGATGTTCCATTTCACGAAAGTTTTAAGTTTTCCGAAACTCACACACATAACAAGGAATATCTCCGAAATGGTTCACCCTACAAGAAAATTTATTCAGACATAATTGTGTATTTTAGCAAGATCTAAATTTTTTGTAGAGTATGATTTGGTCTATCTCTAACGGTTTACCAGTTATGCAAAAGTCGTCCAGAGTAAATACGACTACAGGGGCTATAGCCAGAAAATTCAAGATATACATTTCATTTGTCATCAAAATATCTCAAACATATGACACTTTAATAAAAATCGTTAGAGCCATTTTCAAGAAAATCAAAATTTTCGAAAAATTTTCCATGTAAAGGGTAGTTTAGGGTAGGGCTATTTTCTTCAAAATCTTCGTGTCACATCCTTGAAAGACATTAAACTTAAATACCAACTTTGGTTTATAACCGATTTTTCGTTTTTGAGTTATGCTGTCCACAGACTGACAGACTGACACACACACACACACACACACACACACACACACACACACACACACACACACACACACACACACACACACACACACAGAGACACACACACGGACCTTTTTCTAAAAATGCTTTTTTTGGATTCAGGGGTTCTCAAAACATGTATTTCCGGTGAAATCTCGACATCGAATTTTTGGGTGGAATACAATACTTTCCCTACTTACCAGTAGAGAAAGTAAAAAACCATAAGAAGAAAGGATTGAGAATATGGAACGATGAAATTAAAACGGTTACAGAAGAAAAGAAGAAGGCCTACATAAAATACATGCAAGAGAAAACAGAAGAATCAAAAATATCGTATAGTGAAAAGAGGAAAGAAGTTAAAAAGATGGTAAGAAAAGCCCATCAAGACAGCTGGGACCAGTACGTATCTAATTTAGAACACGATTGACATGGTCGCCAATGGACAGCATATAGAATAATAAAACATTCAAATAAATCTGAGAAAGAAGCAGCATATATACAAGCATCAATTACAGAGGAGCAATGGATTGAACATTTTAGGAAGCTATGGTACAATGAAAATACAAAAGAAGAAGAACCAAGCCATCAAAATTTAAACGTAGACAAACTCCAAATGGAAGAACTAGAAGAATTCCTAAAATACACAAATAATAGAAGGGCTAGTGGCCAAGGCGGGATAAACTCTGAATTAATCAAATATGCTGATATGTTTTCTAAATTAAGATTTTTACACCTTCTTAATATTTGCTGGGAAAAACATAGCATAACCAACTACATGGCGACAAGGAGAAGTCAAACCAATTTATAAAAAGGAGACCGAAATCAACCATCAAATTATAGAGGCATTACCCTTCTAAATAGTGCGTATAAAATATATACCAGAATAATAGCCAGAAGAATACGAAGAATAATTGAAAATAAATTAGGAGAGCAGAACGGATTCCGAAAAGGGAGATCTTGTACAGATGGAGTATTTGCTATAAAACAAATCATATATAAAAGAAGAGAAATAAATAAAAAGACACATCTATTATTCATAGATTTAGAAAAAGCGTTTGATATAGTAAATAGAGAACTGGTATGGAATACCCTGGAAAACAAAGGTATCCCTAATCAAATAATAGAAACTCTTAAGAGCTTATATTATGAGAAAAATGTGTGTATAGACCCATTGCTAACTAGAAAGAGTAAAAAGCTTTTCAAAATAAATCAAGGAGTGAGACAAGGGTGTGCTTTATCACCTATTTTATTTGATATCTATATTGACGACATCCTAATTGAATGGACAAAACACTTAAATAAGGAAGGAATATTAATTGACAATAAGGGTAGAATAAATGCCCTGTTATCTTACTAATGGCAGAATCTGAAAGAGATCTACCAATGTTGGCTTATAAGTTCCAAGTGGTGGCTAATAGATATAGCTGCAAAATATCAGCAAGTAAATCAAAAGCAATGACTTTCATAGGTAAATTTGGAATAAGAACTAAAATAGTTTTGGAAAATAAAATAGTGGAACAAGTAACACACTGTAAGTATTTAGGATGTGATATTACCTACGAAGAGGATAAAGATATAGAAAACAAATTATATAAATTCCAAGCTATATGTGGAACCATTAAAAGAAGTTTAGGTCGGAAAACAAGAAAAGACTCTGAACTTAAATTATATAAAACACTGGCTGTTCCTTCCTTGCTATATGGAAGCGGAAAAAAAAAAGTTAATTATGACGATTTTGAGGAGACACCTGTAATGTATCTTGTGAGATTGTGAGTGTGGAGTGATGCATATGCCACTTGCGATTTGGAAGTCTACAGTGCCTAACATGTAACTTGCTTGCTGAAAGTACGCAAAAGTGGGCGCATATTTACAAAGTGTGAATGTATTGTGACATTGGGATCGGCATACAACAATGGACGAACGGGGCCAAGCTATTTCATACTCATACCAGGTCGGCGAGCGGGTAGTGACGTTAAAGACCGGGCTGCCTCGCGCGACCGTAGAATTGTACGTGACCGTAGACAATTAGGCGGCAGAAACAAACGGAATCAAGAAGGTTCGCGAGGCTTCTAGCTGAGTAAAATGTGCAGTAAAACTTTAGACGACAATAAAGTGTCAGAAAAGTAACAGGAGGGAATTTTATCGTTTTTGTCACAATATGATATTAACATCAAGTTTTTCGCAAACAGCTCTTGAAGTGCGGAACACAAACCCGAGTGCGTAAATGTGCGTGTGGTAATACAAAGTGTGTGTGATAAAAGTTATTCAGTCATAAGTGCTTTCGTAATTCCACATCGGAACAACACGCCCTGAGAGAGAAAGAGAGAGAGAGACCGTCATACCCATGCACTTCCTGCACTGCTCTCCCAATCCTTCTCCTGGTAAAGAGAATCCTGTTACAAAGTCGTGGTGCGCGAGGTGTACCCTGTGTTGCATGTCCTATACCTTAGAGGAAGTTCGGGTATTATGGGATAGCACTTTTTATTTCCACCATATTTGTGGTAATATTATTATAATTTAACTAATGATGTTTTAGTGGATAAATTAAACCTTTTTAGAAACTTCTTATATTTTACTTTGAACAAAAAATTAGAACTTGTTATTAATTTTCGAGAAAAAGTGTCTAAATGTTTATTGCTGGTAATATGGAACAAGAAGGGCAACATGGAATACTGCTCAAATTTTCAAATGAATAGATTTTTCAAGTAACAAATTTGCATAAGAGGTTATTTATTTCTTGCTAAAGCACTGAATTAGATTACAATAGTATTGACATAAGCTACAAGATATAGTGTTGGTTTTATTTTGCACTGAAAATGTTATTTGCAGAAATCGCAAACATAATCCAGATTTTCCGCTCCTTCAAATTCACCGTGTGCCCACATGTCACGCAACAGGCACTGGACCTAAACTTCCCTTTTTCTATCTTCCGAAAACTTGCCACTACAGGAAATGCGCTGTGCGTCTCCATCCGAGGGAATATCTTCTCCCCAATACTGTGACGTTTGTTTGCCATTTCTGCAGAAAAAAAATTGTAATGCATTACAAAAGGTTCCAAAGTTATACATTTTATTCATCAGAAACAATTCGGGTATTATGCAATACTTGATATAAATGGAGGACAATATGCAAAAAGTTTTGGATTATACAAATCAGATAATCATTCACACTCAAACACCATGTGGCACAAACCAGGCTTGCAGGGTTCTGAAGGTAATATCTGATCTATTTTTAACAGCCATTGTTGAATAGTAGCACCAAACAAACGACTTGAGTATTCCATATTATCCACCTATTCCATATTACCCGAACTTGTTCTACCACGAAGAGATGCCCACAAGTGCTTTCCTTTCAACCCCTTAGGATGTTTTACCCCATTAAAGTGTTCCTAAGCTACCATGGAAAGGTAAATACAACAAGGGAAGTATCATACGTTTGCCAAACATCCTACCGCATAACTTGACGGTAAATTTAAAACTGATGTGTATAAGGAACCTGTTAAGATTGGCATTGTTTCCCGAAATGTCCAACAAAACGAGAATACAGGACACAAAATTATGTGAACGCACGTGAATATTTACTGTTTTTAACACAGCTCATTTGTAATACTGCCGTTAAAGGGAAATGAAGTAAAAGAGAAATTATGGTGAACAATTTTTATGTACCTACAATGCGTTTCTTCTCTTTCCATTTTGGTTTATCCTTTCATACGTTTAAAACACAGGAAGCTTTGGAAGATATGCATCAGTGTTGCAATTAATGGCATTATATTATTAAAAATCTGATGTGTTACACTCAGATGACTTTCTCTACTCTTACTAACTATTCCTACAAATACTTGTTTCTTTATCTTCTTCATGTCAGTTGAGATAAACATTTGCAGAAATATTGCTAATATTCTTGTAGGTTGTGCTGATCGCACTTATTTTGTTTTATGGAGGCACCTCCTTTGTTTCGCAACTCTTGCTTTCCCCGCTGGGTTGCGCTAGTGTCTTCCTATGGGTTGCCTCTCGGTCTGACAGTGAAAGGAGACGGCAGTCGGAGTGCTCCTTTCGCGCCGTGCGGGGTAAGTTGTTTGGCTTTAACTAGGGCTCAGGGTCCACGCGAAACATTTAGGCTTTCAGATAGGCTGAAGACTGCCTGACTCCTCGCTTGAGAGGGAATTGACTGGGGGTTATGCAAATTGGTTTGTTTTACCTGTATTTCTGTTGTGTTTCGACTTCCATTTCTGTATAAATTATTGATCCATAAAGGTTGTAGTTCTCGGAATTTTTAGTGCTCTCTTCTTTTCAGTTCCTCCCCCCCCCCTTTTCTCACGATTGTACCTAAGCCCCTATGGTTCAAAATGGTAGCAGAGCGTGGTTATCTTATGGTCGAGTGGGGCAGTTAAATTGAGCATTGGGTTATTGTTTTGATTAACCATGTCGAGTGACTTTCAGCTGTTGCGTAAGAACGAAATACTATTTGAGTTGGGGATTCGTGGACGTGATGATTTGTCGTCGGCAGACGTTCCGGCCCTATTAGACGCACTTCGTGGCGTGAAGGATAACGATTATGTTGTGTTGCCGGACAAACATTTATTGGTAACTGAATCACCGTCATTATGTGAGGCCGCACGGCTGGAATTTGAAGAGTTGTTCTCCGAGTTGAGTAATATCTCGGGGTTTTCGAAAGCGCAGGTGAGGCGTTTGACAGCCAGGATCTTGCATTATGTGCAGCGGATTGAATATTTCCAAAAATATTGTCCTAAGGTTAAGTTCGGGGTTGACTTAGCCGAGCTGAAGGGGCAGTTTAGGAGATATTTAGAAGTGCTTGCTCAGAAAGGAGAGCTCACGTCTCACAATTGAAACCCTTCCAGTAGTTTGGTATCTGTTTTCCGTATGTGTATGGGTTTCCTTTGTTTACTCCTGTATGTTTATGTTGTGAATAAAGTGTTTTGTTTTGAATGTGGGTGTTTGTTTATGTTGGAGCGTGCCATGTGTGCGCCGGGCTGTATACCTCTACGGCGCCCCTGTAGTTAGTTTCTGCCGGGCGTGTGGAGTCGGCATTGTGTAGATTTGTTTTCGTGTGTCTTGGTATGGAAGCGGTGTGAGGTGTTTGGTGTGGTATGTTTGGGGAGTATTTGTGGGATGTTTGCTGCGTGCTTGCGGTGTGTGTCTTGTGTAGTAATTATGTGTATTTCGTGTTTGTACTCTTGTGTTGTCTGGCCAGTAGGGATTTTGTTTTATGCGCATTTATTTATACAAGGCCTTGTTTATTTTGTTTAACTTGTATATATATATTGTTTATATATATATTGTTTATATATATATATATATATTGTTTAGCTTGTTTTAAATTGTCATTTGGAAGAAATTATATTTAATGTTATTCAAGTTCGTTTAAATTGTTCTTATATTGTTATGTTCATTAAACAGTGTATGGTATGTTATCACGCTTGTTGATTATAAATTGATTCAATTTTTTTAATTTTCTGCTATTTATGTATTTGATGTCATCCACAGTTCTGTAAAAATACTGTCATTCATTCAGTTTGATCTACCCTGAGATGTTATTTTGGGGCAGCAGCCTATTTGAAGCCTGCGTTTTGTTCCCTTTCTGTTGGGTTTGTTCCGTGTTACAGCCTCGCCAGCTCCTGTTCGTAACCTGTCCAGAAAGCACCTAACCACCGCAGTTTGGCATTGTGTAATGTTAAGCCTGGCTGTTACCATCTATCTGGAGTGTTACTGCAGCAGTAAGGTCCGCAATGGAGATTTCTGGAGGCCAGGGAGGTGACGATGGAATATGAAGGGGCTTGTATGTGGCCCACGTTTTGGGTTTTGGACTTTCTCAACGCCTGATTGCAACGAGAGGGCATCCACAGGCTCAAACCCAGAATTTGTTAATTTCTCTGGAACAACGAGGGATCGGTACGCCCAACGAGCTGTGCATCGTCTCTCCCGTCCTGGAAAAACAGAATTGTGCTCTCTGATGTGACAGTGGCCAGTGATTTGTAGTGACAGTGTTTGGTGCCAGTGCTTTCACAGTGACCTGTACAATGACCGGGCGGTGTAAGGTGTGTCCTTCCTAATATGATACTTCTCATACAATATCAGTCTGTTCCTTTCCAGAATGGCGAGTGCGTGTTGTCAGATGGGGGCGGGAGTATTGTGCTGATCGCACTTATTTTGTTTTATGGAGGCACCTCCTTTGTTTCGCAACTGTTGCTTTCCCCGCTGGGTTGCGCTAGTGTCTTCCTATGGGTTGCCTCTCGGTCTGACAGTGAAAGGAGACGGCAGTCGGAGTGCTCCTTTCGCGCCGTGCGGGGTAAGTTGTTTGGCTTTAACTAGGGCTCAGGGTCCACGCGAAACATTTAGGCTTTCAGATAGGCTGAAGACTGCCTGACTCCTCGCTTGAGAGGGAATTGACTGGGGGTTATGCAAATTGGTTTGTTTTACCTGTATTTCTGTTGTGTTTCGACTTCCATTTCTGTATAAATTATTGATCCATAAAGGTTGTAGTTCTCGGAATTTTTAGTGCTCTCTTCTTTTCAGTTCCTCCCCCCCCCCTTTTCTCACGATTGTACCTAAGCCCCTATGGTTCAAGGTGCAAGGGGAATATGGGAGAAAGTCCAGCACTGGGATAGCTACTCTATTTCAAGGTTGTAATAAAGACACACCTGCTAATAGATCTGCAGAAAAAGATAATTTTAAATATGAATGATAAAGGATAAAAAATCGTATAATGTGAAAATATTTGACAGATAAAGTGTGATCATGTACAAAATAATTATAAAATTTGCAAATAGGACAGCTAACTATTTTAGAAGTAGACTTTTATTTAATTTAGTGTAGCATACAGATGATTGTGTTAAAGGTACAAAGAATCACGGATAATTTGCAATTCAATATCTTCGAAAACACTTAATTGCAATTGAAAACGTTGGAACAAATTAACAGTACATTTAGTAATCACACCACGAGCACCAAAGTGTAGACCAATCACTTCCCAAGTTGAAAATTTGCACTTGTCTCTTAAATAAGAACTGCAAGGCTCATAATGTAGTTCTTTTCCCTTATAATAATAGAAAGAATATCGCACAATGTGCGTGTTCTTGGTTCATTCTATGTTTTACAAAAGTCTGTGACTGAGCTTTTCCTTTCTGTACACCACATTAGATGGCATCGGTCACAATATGATCCACATAGTTTGCATTTGCACTTGTCTTCCAGCTCGGGGAACTTCTCTGTCTGGCATATCCCATGATGAAAAACGTGTGCCGCGGATCTCGTCGCGGTATGTCGTGGATCGGACACTGCTTGCGTCCAAATCCTGTAGATCATCGCATACGTGGAACAGAAATCCGGCCATATCTCGTGTTTCTTCTTGAGCTTTTGTGGTAACAGCAGTTCTAGTCGAAGTTCTTCTATAAAGAATTTGTCTTTGGCTAAGCCGTGATGGAGTATACTTGGATAGGCTTGGTGTCTGTTTAGAAAATTTACTTTGAGTTTCTCTATGTCTTCAACGTGTTTATTTTTTAGATTTTCCCATATAATGTCTAGTCAGTAAGTTATAATTGGGACAATTTTAGGCGAAACAGTTTAGTGGCTGTATTCAGTGACAGTTTGCTCAGATTTTTGATGCCGTTTGTTGTCGTCATACTTGCTAATGCCTGTTCTCTGATGTGTACATCATACATGTCCCCTCGACTTTGCAACGCGACTTCCAGATATATGAAGTGTGCAACATGTTGCAGAGGAATGTTCTACTATAGGATGGAATCCTCTACTGCAGCGATCGGCAAACATATACTCAATGAGGGGTGAGTATGACGTCTCAACATGCAACCCGCAATTCACATGACGTAATGTAGAACAGGGGATGGCATTGACCTTCGTTCAGTGTCAGTGGTGGACTCGCTCGCTACAGAGTACAATAAGGAATAGTACACATACTTGAATCCAGCTACGAGTGGTCTACGATACTTTAGGTAGGCCTAGATATTTGAGCAATATATTTCAATCCACTTCTATTTGCAATGTACCATGAAAATCTAGTGATATATCACAAGTAGCCACTCTCAGGATAGCACGCAAATTATCATCTGTTAATCGCGATACAAGATTTTTTTGGATTCAGTTTCTTTCCTTCTACATATTTCTTAAATGCTTGAGATAATTCTGTTTCTGTTGTGTGTTCCCTAAGTGGAATGACTTCAAGCATATATTCTTGTATCGAGAGGTTGTTAGTAACTCCACGAGTGAAAATTACCAATTGTGCTGTGTCAACGTTGTCAGTGCTTTCATCCAACGAGAGAGAAACGGCTATAAATTCATGGACCTCGGTTTATAGTTTTTTTCCGGCTATTTCTCCTATTTTATATATCCTTCTCTGTATGGTTCGTGGTCATAATGCAATATTACTAAAAATATCATATTGTTCAGGGAAAATTATGATGGCAACTTTACTCTCACATTTTTTTTATGAAATCTCCATCACTAAAACACCTCAGTGACTGAGCAATCTCCAAAGCAACATCATAGCTGGCGTGAAGTTGTTTATCAGTTGTACTATTTGAATTAATATTAGGTGTATTATCTGAATATTGCTCTTTGAGCTGTTGCAGTTGGTTCGTCCGATCTATATCTTAAAAAAAAAAAAAATAAATAAATAAATAAAAAATAAATAAATAAAACGAATGAAAGACATTACGTCAGTGTTATGCTACTTTAAATCGTGGTATAAATTTATGAATACATGCTTGTCTATAATTGTATGGTGATCTTATGACATGTATCATAATGCCGCTTCATGTTCCATTGATGAGTGCCTTTTTTAACTTTAGAGCACAACAAACACCTTAAGTTCCTTACATGATGAGAGAAGAAATAATCAAAGTGCTATTCTAGTTTAATAGACCAGGAATAATTACATGCGCTCTAAAGCGCAGAAATTTATCTTTAAGTCTTAGTATTAAATTACACTTTGACAGACATGTTTAGAAGTGCAGGTAAATACGAGAGGACAGTTTGCCCGTGATCGGTGTGTATGCAGTGCCAGTTAAGGCTGCGTGGGAGGGGGAGGGGGAGACAGAGTAAGCGCTGCCCCTGACACGTCATAGTTGCGAGGCCTCATTGAGTACATATTTGCCGATGCCTGCTCTACTGGAGTCCGCCTCCTCTTCTGAAAGTCATTTTCACCGTTTTCCTGTCGTTCAATGTTAGATCATTTTCTTCAGCCCATGTTACGAGTTTGATAACGGCTCCTTGGGCATTTTTTAAGTTATGGGATACAACTGCCATGTCATCTGAACTGGCTCTGTGGCTACTTTTTCGGTGTTTCCGCGATGACACCTCATTAATTTGATTTACGTTTTTTCAAACGGATTCTAGAGTCAAGAATTACAACCCCTATTTTGTTGCCTGACAATGACAATTACGTCTATTTTTTCATAAAAAATAAGGTTAGAAAAGGTGTTGTCAACGTAAATACCACAATTTCGAAACCAGCACAATGTATACGTTTCAATAAATCGTAATTAATTATTAATAGATCCAAAAATCGTCTTACTAATATTTCCACAAACTAGTATGCAATATTTCCACTTAAGCGAACAAGAAATATGTATACCTATATGTCACCAAGTAATCAGTATAATTACTAATTCCTTACGAGGTATGGCGAAAATCAAATGCCTTGTGATCACTTCCAGTTGGCTTTGAGCTATAGTCAAATTTTTAAAGCCAGTCGCTACATGAAGGCTTTGAAATTCCGTTCTCTTTGCACAACAAAGATATAAAAAATTTGATATTGACCTTCCATTTGAGAAAAGTAATAAGTATTACAAAACTCATACAAATAGCACGGAATATCTCCGAAATGGTTCACTAAAAAAATGGACATAATTGTGTTTTAACAAGATATAGATTTCTTGTATATTAAGATTTAGTCTATCTCTTACGGCTTACCAGTTATTCAAAAGTCATCAAGAGTAAACAGGACTACGTGGACTATAGCCAGAAAACTAAAAAATTATATTTCAATTACCACAGAAATATCTTAAACATAAACATTAAACATTTTAATCAAAATCGTCAGAGCCATTTTAGAAAAAATCAAAATTCTGTAAAAAATGTCCACGTAAAGGGTAGTTTAGGGTGGAGGAATTTTCTTCAAAATCTTCGTGTCGCATTCTTTAAAAATAGTAAGCTTAAATACCAACATTGGTTTTTAACCGACTTTTCGTTTTTGAGCTATGCTGTTCACAGATAGACGCACACACTGATACACACACTGACACACACACACACACACACACACACACACACACACACACACACACACACACACACACACACACACACACACACACACATTTTCTGGGTGAAATAATTTATAATACTTCCCCTACTTACTATAGGTATGTAGTAGAGAAAGTAAAAAACAGGGAGGGAGGGGGGGATAAAAATGGCCAAAATGATATATTTTCGGAAGATCTGACAACACTGTGAAGACATATGTACGTGGTTGTAACATGCGAGCAATTTATTGACGGTTTTTCCTTAACTCAAGCGAGCGAGCAAGCAAGCAAGGGACAGTTTCTAATGATACCTATAGCAGGAGAATTACCGCAAAAGATGAGCACATTATTAACCTGAGGCTACAAGCAATATCAAACCTGTTGCGATGTTTTGTTTGATTATGGCCTTGGCTCGCCAATCACTGCACAGCTTGTACCTGAGCTCCACGAAATGAAGGAAATTGCACGAAAAGAAAGACAGTGTTCATTATTTGCTCACCGCAAGACCGAGAAATGAAATAAGTTCTTTAATCTAATATTCTTTTATATCCACTGGAAGGGAGAGTCGCCTTGGGAAAAATCTGGAAAGCAAACAGCTGTAAAGGCGTAGAAAGAAGCAAGAAAGCAGATGATCCTTTGGGTTGCTCGGCAAAAGTTTCAAGTAACCTTTGAGACAGTCTTCTTCTTTTGTGATATCAAGAGTTGTTCCTAGTTACATTCTTCCTTTGCTTGTCCTCAGGCTTTTGTCTCCTACAGTGTGTTACAGAAGATCGTACGTGCTACTGACCAATTTTTGGGGTGTTCTGTCCTTTGGACGCGTTTCACTGGGTAACAAGAAGCTCTTGACCGTTGACAAGTTGAGAGAAGATGTAAAACCTGGTGTTTAATGCAACGATCGCCATAGCCAGATAAACGCAACGTTACAAATCTGATGTATCGCAAGACTTCCTCTACTCTTGTACTATTCTTATAAACTCTTATTCCTCAATCTTCTTCACGTTAGTTGAGATAAACATTTGCAGGAACTATCTTATTGCTTATTTTCTTGTAGGTACAAGGGGAATATGGGAATACAGTAGACTTTGAGCGATAGTCAAATGTTTTAAAGCTGGTCGCTATATGTATACTTTGAAATCCCGTTCATTGTACGGCCAAGAGAAAAAGGTGAAAAACGACCTTCCACTTGATAACAAATTTTAGTATTACTAAACTCACGCAAATAACGAGAAATATCTCCGAAATGGTTCACTCCACTAAAAAGTTAATTTGATCTACGTGATCTACGTTTTTGTATCTTAAGATTTGGTCTATGTCTTACGGTTATGCAAAAGCCATCCAGAGGAATGGCTATAGGCAGAAAATTCAAAATACAAGTTTAATTTACTATAAGAATATGAAATTGTAATCAAAATCGTTAGAGCCATTTCTGTGAAAATTTTCGAAAAAAATTTTAATTTAAAAGTTAGCTTAGGGTGGAAGAATTTTCTTTAAAATCTTCGTGTCACATTCTTAAATACTAACTTCGTTTTTAACCATCTTTTCATTTTTGAATTATGATGTTCACAGACACAGACACAGACACACACACACACACACACACACACACACACACACACACACACACACACACACACACACACACAATGCTATTTTTTGTTTCAGGGGGCCTCAAAATATATTTCCGGTAAAATCTCGACATCAAAATTTGGGTCGAACACAATACTTTCCGTACTTATTATATATAGTAGAAAAAATAAAAAATGGTTGCTACGACTTCAACACATTTTCACTCTGGAAGAATTAAAATACCCTTCATATAACATTGCTCCGAATCTCTTTACTGCCAAGTGTACTAGCTACCTCTCACTGGCTGCTGTTGTACCATACAACATGATTATCTTAATATATTTGAAGAGAATTGCTGAATTTACATCTTCATGAACTAATGAATAAAATATACAGTATCACTGGTCATTGCACCTGAAATGTATGTCAATTCTTATTAAACAAATGCTAGGAGGAACCTTCTGCTTAAACCTGGCTATCAGGATGACGGAGGCAGGTGCGTTTAGATCATTAGTATCACCTACCGTCCATTACACAGGGTTTGTCACCATTCAAGTACCAACATTAGGCAATCAGGGGAAAAGCAAACGAAATCGAACGCGGAAGAGAACATGTCGGTGGGACAAAGTTGTAAGAAAGTTAATGGAAAAAGATTAAGCAGCATATAGTGGCAATTTGTTTGATACAGATTAAAGAATATGGGATGGCTTACTCGTGTAGGATTTATAAGCTACTAAAAGAGCATTTTATGAGTGCATTTACGAATTAACTTCCATGAAGATAAAATGAATAGGTGCAAAAACGACTAACCATTTTTACTTTCTCTACTACGTACCTATATAAGCAAGGGAAGTATTGTTCAGGCGCGCATCTAAACCGAGTTTCTTATTACCTTGCCCCGATGACATGTATTCTTCCGCGTTGCATTTCCTTTCCCTTTCCCATGGCTGCCTAATACATGCCTCCGAATGATGTCAAACAAGCCGTGTGCAATGTAAGGATTGGCAATAAAGGCGTTATAAGCATGATAGATGCACGTGATTTCGTCATCCTGAGAGGCAGGTTTAAACAGAAAGATCTCCCATCTGTTTTTGATAAGAATTCACACAAATTCCAGATTTATTAACTCTGTTACGGAATACAATTTTCCATGCAGTTATTACAATGTAAACCTGATTATATTTGAATATATTTAGATAAATCATCAAGTTACATAATGAACTATTTTGTAACACACAACAACTTATTGCACGACAGCAGCTAACGACTAGTCACGTGACAGCTGTTAAGAAGTACGGGAACATAGTTTAGTGAGAATGTGACATTCATGGGGGTAGCCACTGTAGGAGGTTCCTCACTTCGAGTATTTCTATGTTTTTATTTCGCATTCCCATGTCGCAAAACCAATTCAAGTCGATCTTGTGCACTGGTGTGTACAGAATTAAACTACAGCACGTGGCGTTTTAACCAGCACAAAGTAGTTACTGGATAACAGCTCTAAACTAGATCAACTGAAATGTTGAAACCACTGTTACGCATTAATCTTGGCGGCTTGAAAAGCAGGAGCTTAATTATGACTTACAAAAAAAAAAAAAAAAAAAAAAAAAAAAAAAAACCTGCCCTATATTTCATGCGCATGTGCATAATATAGTTTTGGTTCCGAAATCTCATCCTCGCTGTTGTGAAGAACCAGACTATTCAGCGAGAATTATTAGGTTTTTTTAACGTCATCCAACGTAATGTCATATCCAATGGTTAACGAATGAAATGGGTGAAATGATGCTCAAATGATTCCGAGGTCCATAGAGGTTTAGGATACCCGACATTCGTCTTCTCGCGTTAATGGACAAACTCGGAAAACACCTTACAACCTTACAACTCACCCTAAGCGAGATTCGAACCGCTATAGCCTATGCAGACCTGCTTACTCTGGATGAGATAGACCAAATATTACCATACAAAAATGTAGATCTTACCAAAACGCACAATTTACGCCCGAATAAATTTTGTTGTAGAGTGAACCATTTCGGAGATATTTCTTGTTATTTATGTGAGTTTTGGAGAACTTAAACTTCATTAAATGCAACACCGTTATTCAGTTTTGTATATATTAACCGCGCAAAGAGAACGGAATTTGAAAGCTTTAAAAGCCTACTTTATTCCTATATTCCCCTTGTACCTAAAAGGGAATAAACAATAAGATAACTCTGCAAATGTTTATCTCAACTAACACAAAGAAGATATAGGAATAAGAGTTTGTGAGAGTAGTTAGGACAAGAGTAGAGAAAGTAATGTGAGTGCAACACATCAGATTTTTATATCTTGCTGTGCAAAAAGAATGGAATTTCGAAGTCTTCATATAGCGACCAGGTTTAAAAGATTTGATTATAGCTCAAAGTCTACTGTATTCCCATGTTCCCTTTGTACATACAAGATAATTAGCAATAAGATAATTTCTGCAAATGTTTATCTCCACTAACATGAAGGAGATACAGGAATAAGAGTTTGTAAGAATAGGAGAAGGTTATGTGAATGTAACACATCAGTTTTTTTTTCAGCACCTCATTTTCTTAAACAGCTATTACTATTCAGTTATGTATAGCGACGCCACCGAATTTAAAGGCCACTATATATTAATCCGGTTTTGAACATCTGACTACGCATTCAATTTCTTGTAGAAGGTAATACGCAATTAATCTAATTCCTGCAAATATTTGTCTCTGTTAATACCAAGGAGGTCGAAAAATAAGTTTTCTTAAGCACATTTAGCAGAATCTATATAAAAATAAATAATAGTTGGTAGAGAAAAGCATGTGGATGTAAAACATCACATACATATTTTTTTTAATTCAACTAATTTTGGACGACCTTTAATTCAGAATTTGTTGACATTTGATTAACATCAGTTGGGAACACTGGTCCACATGATGTAACATTCAAGGTTGTGATTACAGAGAGGTCATGTGTTTGATAACCCTGCTAACAGCGCAGCTGGTATTGCGTTGTGGACAGTAGCTTCTACTTCAGAGGTTCAAGGCTCAACACCCGGCGCCTGCGGGGATTCCGGCCGTGCATTTTCCCCTCGCTATTTTGTGTCCTCCTTTCTCACATCATAAAAAGCTGGCGACAAAGAACGGAGAGCGACACGTTATTACCACCTCACATCCTGTTGTAGTAAGTCTTACACGGTTAGTGCACAGTCCAGGTTCATACGGCATCATCTCGCTCATGCCTCAAATGCCTTCATTTTCCCCACATGAGCCGTAAAATTGTCAGCATGCAAAACTGGGAAACTAGAACTACCACAGCAGCACCGGGCAACTGCTCTCTGAGCGCAGCCCGCTCACGGCCCTGCTAACTGTATGTTTATCAGGTAAAAAAACAATCTGATGTGTCGCACTCACACGACTCGCACGACCATTCCTACAAACCCTTATCCCTATACCTTCTTCGTGTTAGTTGAGATAAACATTTGCACAAATTATCCTATTTGCTTATTTCCTTGTAGGTGGAAGGAGAATAGGCTGTGAGCGATAATCAAATGTTTTAAAGCTTACAAATTCCGTTCTCTTTGCACGGTTAACATATAAAAAATTGAATAACGCTGTTTCATTTGACAGAAGTATGCTCTCCAAAACTCACACAAATAACAAGGCATTTCTCCGAAATGGTTCACTCTATACAAAAATTTTACTCAGACATAAATTGTGTGTTTTAGCAATATCTACATTTTTTGTATACTAAGATTTGGTCTATCTCTAACGGTTTACCAGTTATGCAAAAGTCATCCTGAGTAAATACGACTACAAGGGCTGCAGTCAGAAAATTCAAGATATACATTTAATTTAGCATAAAAATATAATTGTTGGAGCTATTTTCAAGAAAATCAAAATTTTCTATGTAAAGGGTAGTTTAGAGTGTCGCATCCTTGAAAGACATTAAACTGAAATTCCAAATTTGGTTTTTAACCGACTTTGGTTTTTTTCGTTTGCTGTCCACGTACTGACAGCTACACAGACACACACACACATACACACACACACACACACACACACACACACACACACACACACACACACACACACACACACACACAGACAGACACACAGACACACAGACACACACACACACACGAACCTTTTTGCTAAAAATGCTCTTTTTGGATTCAGGGTTCTGAAAACATATTTCCGGCGAAATCTCGACATCAAATTTTTCGGTAGAGTCGTTCAGGATTGAGTGAGATGGCGCCGCAGTAACATGGAGTTCCCGGATTCGATTCCCGTCAACCGTCCACTTTGACCTTGGGGTTTTAGCATTTTCCCTGATCAGTAGGTGAATGGTGGAGTGGTTTCTCATTTGTCACGATATGCTTTACATAATTTCTCTTTCATTCCGTTTCCTTATCTTTTACGTGTGCTTCTAGGTTTTGTGGCGTATGGCGGTGCCGGAGAGATGGAGCAGATCTTTCCTCAGTACTCCCTGTGGACACTAGAGGGCGGCTTGCTCAATCGGTCGTTCATCGCTCTCTCCAGGCAGTTCTAGCAGCGGGATCGATCTTCGAGCCTGGAACTGTTAGGGACTTCATTGGGATTCTGCAGCATGTAGCCTCCTGTGGTTCATCCCTTCCTCTTGGGCGTTGTTAGCAATAGAGCTATGAAGGTCGCAGTGTGCGAGGTGTCCCCCTACGTATTATAATAAGCTATAAAGTATAAAGGACACAAGACTTTGAGTTTAAGGGAAAGAAAGAAATATACAGTGACTCCAGAAAGCATTCCTCTACGTTTTAAGAAAGTTTAGCGGCCAAATTAATGGAGACAACATTCTACATATTAATGTAAGGAACGAACAAACGACACTGCAGTTCATGTTTTCCGATTTGTTTGCACGTGTTACATTTTATTACTTTTATAATACTTTGAAACTCTCACAGCTTTTTCAACAATATTATTGTGATGGTTACAAAAGGTTCCCGTATGTATCATACAGTTATATGCCACAGAGCTTCTGTTAGTATAATAGTTAATCAGATTGAAAGAAAACCCAGTTTGAACCCTTTGGAGACTGATAGAGATTTTTTGATAAGCTTCCGTAATTCAGTTTTCCGCTGGGGTTCTTTTAGTCTGCTCTCTCCCTCTCTCTCTCTCTCTCTCTCTCTCTCTCTCTCTCTCCCTCGCTCTCTCATGCTGTTTTTGTTTCTTCCTCTCGTTGGTACCATGTCTGTTGAAACGATGTAATAAAAATCGAAATATCTCGCTTATTATTGAGCTTTATGAAAATATTACATAACAGGTTTATAGCCATAATGATTCTGAGGAATTGTGCTATGTACAAACTTTTATAGGATTAGTGTTTAATAAGCAACATAAAGTTTTACTTTCCCTACTACGTAGTAGGGGAGGTATTATATTCCACCCAAAGATTCGATGTACAGATTTCACAGGAAATATATGTTTTTGAGGCCCCCTGTATCCAAACAAAGCATTTTTAGAAAAAGGTCCTGTGTGTGTGTGTGTGTGTGTGTGTGTGTGTGTGTGTGTGTGTGTGTGTGTGTGTGTGTGTGCATCTGTGAGCAGCATAACTCAAAAACGAAAAGCCGATTGAAAACTAAAGTTGGTATTTAAGTTTACTATTTTTCAAGGATACTACACGAAGATTTTGAAAAAAATTTCTCCACCCTAAACTACCTTTTATATGGAACATTTTGGAAAATCTTGATTTTCTCAATAATGGCTGTAACGATTTTGCCTAAAATGCCTTATGTTTGAGATATTTTGGCAAATGAAATGCATATTTTGAATTTTCTAGCTATAGCCCATGCAGTCCTGTCTAAATGCATTTATTTTGTGGAGTGAACCATTTAGGAGACATTCCTTGTTATTTGGCGAGTTCTGCAATGCTTATACTTTTCTCAAATGGAAGGTTGTTGTTCAGTTTTTATCTCTTTGTCGTGTAAAGAGAACGGAATTTCAAAGCTTTCATTTAGCGACCAGTTTTACAAGATATTACTATCGCTCGAAGCCTACTGTATTCTGATGCTGAAATTAGCATTTCATAAAATAAATACTGGTTTAAAGAATAAAGGTTGTAATGAAATAGGATCAATAATTAACTGATTTATAGAGAAGATAGTCCAGTAGATAGAAAATATAAAATCAGAGGAATATATTGTATCAAGTTAACGTGTATAAATTATCCTGTGTGGGGAATGTGTTTCACGTTACAGTGGAGAAAGGTCGTCAGGTAATTAGTGATAGTAGGCACAGCTTATTGAAATACCCCAAAAAACAACCTTGACATTTTCCCCCATTATGGTGCGGCCTGGTTATATTTGGTGATATTCCATCCGTTAGGTTGCATTAGTGCTGCCATCTATTCCTAACATATAGCCATGGTAAAGCTACGGCCATAGCTGGTGTTATTGAGTTTGTTATGTTGCCACAGAAGCCCTTGTTTATGAACGCGTTGCAGAGAGGCCAACCGATACATTTTAAAACAAGATTCTGTTTAGACGCCGTATTAATTAATCTGTGGACGTATTGCTCGTGTTTGCGTGATTTTGTCTTGAATTGTTTTAGAGCAGTATATGCAGTTATAGCTACTGTTATTTTGTGTTCAATACACAGTAGTGCATTAAATATATATTACGATATTTAGCACTCGGAAGTAATTTTGTGCAAGTGTTATTGCACAAGGTTTGTCCAAGGTGTGTACGTTCTTTGTTGTGTGATAACGATGTTCAAGCATTATCATTTGAAAGCATGATACTTTATCCCTGCGATATCTGAGGTTAGAAATGTCTTTATTATGTACGTTGGCCGGATTGCTTTTTGGGATGCTTTCGTCTGCTGTTTAGTGTAATGTCGGCCATTTTGAGCTTTTGGGAACTGCCGATAAAGTGTGTCCACTACAGTAGAGCATGAGCGAATAGGTCATCAGGGACGAGGTACAAATTCGGGAAATTGGCTGTATCTAAAGGATTCCAGGTAACTGGGTGGTTACAAAGAATTAGAGAAGTGGAAGATCCAGTGGCGCCCTGGTAGTAGATGGATTTCTATGAATTAAGAAGAGAAGAGAGATGGGTCTCGCCTGTGATTAGCATGGTCTTAAGTCACACGTAACCGTCTGTCGCTGCGTGTGAGCAACACGTGTGGGTTCTGCAACGATAGTTGGTATTATACAGTTGTCGACCAATAACGTGGCAAATTATATTCCTGCATATAGTTACCAGTTCCACAAGTGATGTTCAATTTGTATTGCATTACATCGTTCGTTAACTTCTCAGTGACTGTGAATTTAAGGATTCATTAAGTCTTATATAGAACGAGTCCGTGTTGCCCATTAACTAATAAGCATTCACGCACACCCTGAGTTAGGAATCTCATAGCTCAAGTGAAGCCAGGTGCAACAACGAGCAGAGATATTGTGGATTTAAGGTCCACTAACACCCAAAACACTTCATCGTGAAGCAGAAACTGGTTCAAAAGAGACACCGTTGTAGAGAAGCGGAGAAAGCCGCAGCAGTTCCTGTATTCCCCTTGCACCTGCAATAAAATTACCAATAAGATAATTTCTACAAATGTTTACCTCGATTAACATGAAGAAGGTAGAGGAATAAGGGTTTGTAAGAATTGTTAGTACAACAGTAGAAAAATCATGTGAGAACAACACATCTTATTTTTAGTTAACATTATGGATATAGATATGTAAACCAGTTACTACAGCAAGTACTAACTATAGTTCCAAACGTACAAGTCTTAATTTGTATCAATACGAGTATAATAGAAGAAAAGCAGTTTCATTAGCCATTTTCAAACTACCACGTGGAATACGTTATACAGAGAGGAAGAGAAAGAAACAGAGGGCGGCGGGTGGGTGAGAGTGAGGGAAGGAGAGAAATAGGGGACGACAAAGAATAACATAGTGAAAGAAAGGGGAAGAGTGTGTGGGAGGGTGAGGTATGGAGAGAGGGAGAGGAAGGAAGAGAGCAGAAGAGATACAGAAATAGAGAGGAACCAAGAGAGGTGAGGGTGATAAGTAGAGGGAGATAAAGTGAAAGAGGGAGAAAGAGAGAAAAGGATAACTCAACATAAGCAGTGCTGCTGTTCTGTTAGTTCAACATAAATGTATGCTTGCTCATTGTCCTTTCTCTTCTACTTATCCTTTTAACTTCACATCAGAGAATGAACAAACCTGTAGGTGTGCAAACGAGTTCGGGGAACTAAAGCATCGACTCATTCATTATATAAACTGAAAACTCCGGTAATAATAAGACTTTCTGAAGGTCTGTACAGCAGCTTCGAGGATTACAAGTACAGGCAGTCCTAACCAAAACAGTTTGACACAACCGGGGCTTGAATCCAGTATAGCTGAGCGAGTTGTTGTTGTAGTGTTTAACGCCCGCTTTTACTACTACGGCACCGCAGGCGGTGACACTGATGATACATGAAGATGGAGCACCGGTGGAATGAGATGGCGGGGGAAACCGGAGTACCCGGAGAAAACCCGCCCTAACGCCGCTTCGTCCACCACGAATACCACATGCGGGTCCCTGGGATCGAACCCGGGCCGCCTAGGTGGTAGGCGAGCGCGCTAACCGCTCGGCCACGGCGCCGCCATAGCTGAGCGAGAGTAACATATATTCCTCCTAGACGTTCACAGTTATATTGTTTTCCATGGTAACTCGAAAATAACCGGATTTATTGAGCATCTGATTTGTTTGTATGAATAATAACGAAAGAGTTGGCTAAACTCAAACATTGATCAACATTTTTAGAAAATGTGTGCTTATGGTGTTTCATTATGTGATATTTCTGATGATATATTGTATTTTTTTTCCTTCATACTAATTTATGACATCTCTGTCTTTAGAGGAAGTAATTAATATCCTATGTAGCTTATTCTTTAAGTAGAATCTAAGGTACCAAATAATTGGCTAAGCCGTAGGCATATATATACAAAAAAGTTTAATACTAGTTCTGTTTTTGACATCGTTGGCTGAAAAAGAATTGCGTTGAGCGGATTTAATGTTTTGATTAGTGCCGTCTTGGATAAAATGCAATTACTGAACATGTTTATTCGTTTTTATGAGAACTTATCTGCTTGTGATTCGAGGGGACACGCATTCTATTCCCTGTGTCAACACGGGAAATTTTCCACTGTTGGGAGCCTATTGCGTAGGGCACTTAGACCTTGGGGGGGGGGGGGGTTGAAGGGCATGCTGACCATTACTCTGGAAAAATCCTGTGAAGTTCTCTTCATTCTGAATGGCTTCTATATAATTGCGAAATTGTAAGAGATAGACAAAATGTAACTACAAAAATGTGCATCTCGTTAAGAAAACCAATTTGTGCCAAATACATTTTTTATGGAGTTAACTATCTCCTAGATATTTCTTGTTACTGGTTTTAAATTTCAAGTACTTATGCTTTTCTCAAATGGAAATTCATTTTTCGTATTGTTTCTCTCCTTCATGGTCACACAAATAATTTCAAAGCCATCACACAGCGATATGCTGGTTAAAACTCTGTTATGTAGTCTATCTACTTAATCTTACAGGTAAATGTGTAGGTAAATGTGAATTGAAGGTCTATCAGGATTAACAAGAAGTACAAAGTAATGACATTTTAAAAGAACAGTTTGTAGTTAAGGTTGTTGAAGAAAGCCATGTCGATATAACACATAATATTTTCTTTTATATTCTAGTGAAGTACGAGCAACATGGAACAAAAGCATGTAGTTGTAAGTTCTACGCTACTGTAATGAGTAGTATATACGAACTGTACACATACAGGATGGAAGTGAAATGATCCGCCAGACTTTAACAGCGAAAGTCGAGTACCAAAACGTTGAAAAAATTGTTGTTTTCTAGAAAAAATATTTTTATCAAAAAAATTTATCATCACCTGGCTAAATTATTATTAATTGAAGGTTCTGGATTTATGGTTATATTCAGAGAAAATTGAATAAATGACAACTTTTTCCATTGGCGTATTTCAAAAGAATTCAGTGGTTTTCGTGTAAATTAAATTTAAAAGATCCCACAATTTCTTACCTTTTTGTTGCAATAAATTGTAGGTTTTTAAATTTAATTTACACAAAAACAGCTGAATCTATTGAAATACGCCAAAGGAAAAAGTTGTCATTTATTCAATTTTTTCTGAATATAGCCATAAATCAAGAACCTTTAATCAATAATAATTCAGGCAGGTGATGATAAATTTTTTTGATAAACATATTTTTCTAGAAAACTATAAACTTTTCAACATTTTGGTACTAGACTTTCTTGTTATTCACAACATGAGAAATTCACTGTTAAAATCTGGCGGATCATTTCACTTTCATCCTGTATACTGCATTGCTGTAATATGGTAAAGGTTATCAGAACACATTGGATAATATATTAATTAAATAATTTACTCCTTTAGGTACAAAGTCGGAACGATTGTAGGTATTTCGTTAAAATTCAAGAAGTTTCTTTCTCAGGCGATTTGGTCAGAATCTGAGTCTTCATCCTTCCGGCTGGGGATGTAACAAAGTGTTCACTTTCGGGTAACGGTTATAACTGTCGCAGTCAGGGTGTTTTAATGGTTACCCGTAACAATTAAGTTATTTGTTTTCACAAGTATCACGATTAGACTACATTAATGGTTAACACTCTCTTTGTTTCAACACAAACAAAGTTGATTCGAATACATTTACTTTGTTATCTGATGCACTATAGAAAGAAGTTTCTTTAGCTGCTTCAACACTTTGATTACTACGGTGGTGTATAATAGCACTTGTTTCCTGCACAAACACACATTACTGTCTAACATCACAGATAATCTCAGTTGATAGACGGACAAAGGTGTATTTTTCTCGCCGGATGGTATGCACCATTTAATTTCATAATGAAACCACAACAAACATATGAGCCATAAATGTAATTATACTTAATGAAGCTTCAAAAGTTTAAATAATGGCAGCATAACATGCATGTTTCTAATCCACATATCCATGCATTGGGCACATTATGTTATCAGTGTACAGAGGTATTTTTTAGAGGTGGCGTGTGTCGTAATGTTGCGCAGTAGTTCATGGTCGAGTCCACTTGTCTATTGCAAGATAAAAGCGGTGTCTGGTTAGTATCTCTTCGACTTCTAGCCCACTAGCCAGCAGGCTGCTGGTGGAAACTTACCCCCACCATCGCTTTGTGTGATGCTCGGATATGCGCGAGTGACAAGGTCACGCGCCACCTCTAAAAAATACCTCTGTACTCACAACGTACTTTCTTAAAACATTTTATGCGTTGAATTCACATGACTTTCTCTGCTAACTTTTCTAAAAATTATTCTTGGAAAAGCTTTTTCTTCTGTCTACCGTGGCTCATCACCACGTTCTTCTTCTGCATTTTGTGTACAGATTTCCTACCAGGCACAAGTCCAGCGCCCGTACAGAATAAGCTACCAAGAGGAATATTCACACCATGTTTCAAAAAGAAATATTGCTAATGCAAATCCTGGGCTCACTCTGCGTAAACTTGAATCAGTTGTGCAAGAAACAAGTATAGTGCCCAGAACTACTAGATTCTCTATGGCAAAGAAACGCAAGCTTTTTTCTAATAATTAAAACACTCTTTTGTAAAAAATAAAGACTTTTTCAATTTTAACAATGTTTCAACATTATTTTATTTTATATGAGATTACTGCATTATAATTATCATAATAATGTCAGACAGCTTAGCCGTAAAATAACACACATAAAGGATGTTTAAAACTATAACAAATGTTTTAAGTGTATACAGATTATTGTCTCTCTTAATTATGTATCATTTTTGACACCTAAAAGCGTAAGCAATTAGTTTTTCTTTAAGAATGATTTCTGTCTAAGAGTTCCACAATTGTCTGCAACACTGAAATTAGTTGCTATTGAAACTGCATGAAAGTAATGCAGAATAATTCTATCCCTCGCTATATATAATTATATATTAATTTAAAAAATGTTTGTTCTATAACGAGTAGAATGTATCTGCTCATTCAGTAGCAATATATCTTTCCAGAGAGTTCCAGGTGAAAGAATATGTCTATACTTGCTCAGCCCAAAGTTCTGACATGGATGCTGGTTTTGAAAGGTAAATATCACAGTAAGGAAAAGCAGTCATCCAGAAGTCATGTGTGGGTCTGGATGGTAAAGGGTGCAAGTCAGGAGACTGCCAGAACTTCAGACCTGAAAGTGTAGGTTCGCCTCATGTTAGTTACTCTTTGGTAGAACCATTTTGCGGCAACGTGAACCTGTCTCATGGACATGCACGAGACTAGGATCATGGTCACACTGTCAGCAGCATTGACCGTGAATACAAGGCACATTCTCGTTCCTCAGTTGAATAGTCCTCATTAATATTGTATGAATCATCAGTATATATGTATTTGTGCAGCAAGCAATAAAGAACAAACGCCTTTCAAACATTTCACGCTGCTCATCTAGTTACCAACTTTCATCACAAGCACAAACACTTCTCTGACTCTCAATAGACATGTTTCCGAGCTGTGATGCCAACGAACCTCCACCTCACTCTTATTCTTAGATCGACGATGCAGCGAGTTGAGGTAACTAGTTCCGATAAGAAGCGACACCATTGCACATGCAGTGAATGATGTCACTCAAACTCTGTAAGGGCCCCCACTTCTTTAGTAAAGGTTAGCGTAACTACTTACTACTTGACAAAGCGACGAGGCGTATTGGCCTAGGTTGTCGAGCTCTGCGATCGCATCTTATCTTGTTTATTAGAACAGCGAAATAACAGTAACTTGGGGTATAGTCGATGATAAAACACAAATAGATGATCTCTCGCGCCCGCGGATATATGAGACGTTGCTGTTTTGAAGATATGATTGCATCTGAACAGAATGTGCACACCTTGTCTCGCCTTGTCTGTGCGATAAGCTCGCGTAAAAGCTGGGCAGTTTCACATTCCTTGCGATACGCTTCATGAATCAAGAGTTTCGGAAACTATGCGCAACTGGTCCTTCTTCGAGAAAGAGCGTATCAGCTGAAGCACACTCACTGCAGAGCAATAGTTTGAATCACGTGATAATGAAGGGAGTTTTATTCATTGAAAAACACGAGAGATGATATATAATCGCATAGAGTAATGCCACTGAGAAGGCTAATAGAATTTGCTGAAAAAAGTTGAGATTACTCAAACAAACAATTGAGAGTAACATGAGTTTTATAGGATAATAGCGACTATAACGGTGAGGCATCTTTCCGTGACATTGCTGATGAAATGTTTAACATTGCGCCTTTGCTACTAAAGAAAATCCCCTTTTAGAATTTGCTCCAGGTGTGCAGATTTATTGCACTTTAGAAATTTACAGTTGCAATCCCATTCACTTCCTACCGTTAAATAAGTTATTTAACAAGAAAAAATATAGTGATTAATTTAGTTTGCTTTGGTTCTTTCTGTTCCGTTATGGAAATTGCAGAAGTTAAATTGTATTTAGTCTCCTACTCATTCTTTGAAAAATATTACAATACATAAGTTTATTACGCAGGCACAAATGTATTACATTTACTACCATTAAGGTATTTTTTCAATTATGTACCCGTACAATTACAGTTGCGCATAATTAACTACCGAACTTTTCTTACAAGACTCACCGAACTCCAGAGTGCTCTATTTGTGTTGTATTACTTACTATACGCCAAGTTACTAGTACTTTGCTGTTCTATAATCTTCGCAAAAGTTAAAGGCATATGGAGGCGGGCCGTACTGCAGACTCCAGCGAATCCTAAGCTTGTCCCTCCTACCAGCGCTGCCGAATGTGGTACACGCTGTTATGTACAGAACCTCTGTCAGTACACGCACTACGTTTGGCAACAGCGCTCCGCTTGAGCATTGGCCAGCGTTCACATGCCTTTAACTTTTGCGAGCAGTATAGTAAACAGACAACAAGCGAATGCAGCACTGAAAGTCAAGGTCAATACGCCTGGCCCCGTTGCAAGGTAGCACTCTGTTCGTTACTTTTGTACCCGTTATTGGATAACTAAGTAGTTAAAGTTTTTGTTACCTTTGAGTAATTGTACTCATTACATTGCTAATTATCAGGGCTCGGATTTTTAGGTGGTAAAGGTTACTTTTTATGTGCTGAAAATTTCAAAAATATGTGCCAAAACAAGTGCAATATTTTTTAAAGATTAGAATAGCTGAGTTAATACAAATGCACGTAGTACTCACCAAACATTCGTCGAAGGGATCACCAAGTACTGAAGCGTTACAGTATGCGACCCATGCTTCTTCAAATGTTCCATCCTGAAAGACACGATTGTCACGAAGAATTGACATTGAACTTCGAATGTTTGTTACCACTTAAATATTGTGTAACTTGTTCAACTGAAAATACCCTTAAATTCCACAGCATATTGTTGCATATGGTAAGTTGCACTACTTTTCACTCTGGGCATGTTTAATCCACTGAGAACTCAGACTGTCGATATGTAACTTCCCAACACCACAACCTAACTAGAAGATTGTGTAACTTTGTGGTTTCACAAATGACTAATTGACTGGACGGTTTAACAAGTATTAGTGTATAAACCAGCCGGGCTGTGAAGCGATAACAGGTGCTTAATCAAGCACATGGCAGTGGAGGAATTCCACGTTCTTATCTTGCGGACTCATTGTAGCTTGAGTAAGTAGGGTGTTCATATTTCCTTCCGACTGAGCGGATACTATAGCTGCCATTGGTTTTCTCCCATAAGGAATTACATATTGCAACATCTGGCCTATGTAATTGAGCGATAAAGAAGTTGGATGGTGACTTGTTAGAAATAATTCTGCTGCTGTTTTTGTGTTACTGTGTAAATATGTGAAATTATTTTTAAAAGAGGTTTTCTTAATGCAACTTTAGTGTAATTTATGTAAATATCCGGAAATATTTATTTACAGTAAAAACTCAGAAAATATGTGATTTTGTGTGCAATTAAACTTAAAATATTTGCTCCGGTGTGAATGTCCAAAATATTAGACATTGTTTCAAGTTCGTATTGGGACGCAAACAGAACATGTATTTACTTAAAAATCCGAGCCCTAGTTATTATTTGATACAAAGGAATTAATAACTATTATTTAATATCCAGGTAGTTTGTATTCGTTGGTTTTGTAACCGTTAAGAGGCACCTTGTTACTGTCTGTCTCTGCAATGCATACGTTATTTTCTGGCCATGTGTATTTCTCTAGTTTGGTGGTACATTGGTATCTGCAGATGCTTACAACGGAGGAAAGAATGCTCATATGCGGCATTGGGTTAGCCTCCACAACAGAAACAGACGCGAATAAACAAAGGCAAGTAAAGCAAAATGTTGAAGTAACTCTTGGCAAGTTACCAGACCATCAATCAGGCCTGGACCCTGTTTGAGATCCAAGACTCCAATGCTTTGGACTAGGCTACGGGAATGTAACATGATACAAGAGCGAGCCTTCAAAAACCCTTGCGGTGTCAACTATTTTTCTGTGTTGTAAGTCCTAAATTGATGCCTGGCTCCTTCCTCCCCTATATATGGAAGGTAGGTATCGTGTTCCCCCTGCACGCTATTTATTGATCACTAGTCTAGTTATAGGGTTTACCCATTACGGTGACCGGGATACGGTTCATTGATAATGCAGTGCTTCGTTACTAGGTTCAACTTCAAAGTTGAAAAACATTAAAACAAGCGAATAATGGCAATAGAGATGTTTAATGTTTCCGTTAGCGTTCCCCAACTACATCGATATAATGTGTTTAGCTAAAGGCTCTTATTTGTGGGTTTCTACTTCAAGCTATACCGACAAGGGTAGCCGAGATCATTAAGACATGGACTCGTGAACAGGAGATCAGCGGTTCAAATTCTGCGGGACATTGTCTCTGACTGAGGTTTCTTCCAGATTTTCCTAAGGCCTCATATCCGTCATATGCTGGAAGGTGGCCTAAACTCAGGCCTAGAGCGTTTTCTTCCCTAATTATCATTTTAAGTATCACCAATGTAATCGCCGGCCATATGTATGAGTAACCCCGTTTCTTAGAACCTTGCCCCGCTCGATTGTGTTCTTCCTTTATACCAATTTCCATCCAGGAAATGCAAGCTTGATTGTATTACTTCGTGTTTTCAAAGAGAGTAACTCTGTTATGATTTTTGTATGTCCAATTCTGCTACTTTCATAATAAATTAGATATGTATGCTCCATATATTGTGCCAATTACTTTCAGCAGGAAAAGTAGTGTCATTACACTGATTTCCAGCACTGTACCTACGTGGTAGAGAAAGTAAAAATGGCGTAAAGAATACTTTGAGTCGGGGTAATTTTCTTGAAAATCTTTGTACCGCATCCTTGGAAGATACCACTTAAACACCACATTTGGTATTGTCCCTCTTTGTCATTTTTATTTAATTTATGCAACACTCGAACACGTGCAGACTGTTTTCTAAAAATGTTTTGTTTCAACGTAGCGGCCCTTAAAACATTACTTCCAGTGAAATAACGATATCTACCATTATAAGCTAGGTAGGAGAGAATGGAGCACAAAAAGAAACAAGGTAATTTTAAAAAGGTACTTTACATTGTAGACAGTGGGAAGCAGCATTTATGAGGATATAAACTAATAAACTACACTGAACTTTCCGACTTGAATGACAGCAAAGCCGTTCTCACTCCAGATATCAATAGGTAATAATAGTAATAATAATAATAATAATAATAATAATAATAATAATAATAATAATAATAATAATAATAATAATAATAATAATAATAATAATAATAATAATAATAATAATAATAATAATAATAATAATAATAATAATAATAATAATAATAATAATAATAATAATAATAATAATAATAATAATAATAATAATAATAATAATAATAATAATAATAATAATAATAATAATAATAATAATAATAATAATAATAATAATAATAATAATAATAATAATAATAATAATAATAATAATAATAATAATAATAATAATAATAATAATAATAATAATAATAATAATAATAATAACAACAACAACAACATGATGACGATGACGACGACGACGATGATGATAACGATGATGATGATGATGATGATGATGAAAAAGGAGGAGGAGAAGAAGAAGAATGTCCATTATTAGAAAAACCTGTATCACTTTACATGAGCATTGTTTTAACCCTAACATACGTGGTTTCGATTGATTCGTTTTTCTGCTTTCTTAGCTATAGAAAACTGAATCTTCATTATTACTTGAACGAATGCATCATTTTAGTTACATTCACAGCCCTTCAGGCAATGACATTTCGTGTCGGTTTGCCCGCCTCAGTGGTACGGTAAACGCACTGGGCGAGTGGCTTGTTTACATCTGATGGCACACACCAGTCGACAACAGCACGCGTGTGCGAGGATTAAACCTTCAGTTCAGCGTTACCATTTACATTGCCGAAAAAATGAAAATTTTACAAGACAACTAAATTTACTAAAACTAAACTTAGTATTTTATACTTCTCACACCTGCATCTATTAGCCAAGTTATTCTGGCCGCAGCAGTACGTTCCACCCTGTAATATAGTGCATATACTGTGAAGCCGGGCGGCCGTGCGTCTCACCCGCTCAAGGTCAAAACACCTCATACCACTCCGCAGCTTGTAAATACGTGACCCGACGACAAAGCAGGGGTCAGAACAAAGACGACTATGAGTGCGCTAGAATAAAAGGTTTCCCGATTGTTTGCGACTTTTACTACCGGTCTGTTTGTAACATATTCGAGAAAAGATGAGTTTCGAGGAAAAATTCGCACTGCCTCATTCTCGTCTATTTAAGAGAGCAGGAAGGCAATAGAAGCAAGGTGTTTTTGTGATGGAGTCGTAAGGGTTGAACGAGACAGCCGTTAACAGTGTGCGTGCGTGTGTGTGTGCACGCGTGCGTGTGTGTATGTGTGTGTGTCTTTACAGTCATTGTGAGAAGTGTGAGTGTGTGTCGTCAGATACAGCTTCAGGACATGTAACTGTCGCGTCGGAGTTGCTGTGTGAAGAGTTTTTGTGAGTATGATCGCCGAAGTTAGCATTCGTAAGACACAGAAAATACTGAGAAATATATGTCAAGGTTACGATAAGACAGAACAGATATGAGTTGCAAGGTCACGAAGAGCTGAAGACTGTGTTAACGATAAAACAGAACTGTATTTTTGTGCTTTAACTTTAACAGAACGTAAAGTGACAGAAAAAAGGTGATTGGACTTCTCATTTGTCACAGTACTATAGTATATATGTGTACAAAATGTTAGGGTAAGAGTGCGCAGACTTTAACGGCGACTTTTTACGTTAAGCTGAAACATATGTTCCTCTACCATTTTCCTTTGAAGTGCATGACTGTACAAATTAAAAATGTAATTGGTCGAATGTTTGATAGTCAATATGTCAACACTCCTTTATCGTTTACTTCTGCTGTCTCCATAGAGAGGTAGAATTTTAAACTAAGAGCTATTTATGTATTTGGCATTTCGTGCTAAAATGGATCGCTTAGCTACAAAATATTAAATAATCGGATTCCAGCGTGTCTAATGGAATACATTTGTGAGCACACGTTTGGCACACAACGCTGGCGTGTGTGTAGAATGGAAGGTTAGGAATGTTGACCGATTTGGACCAGTACCTTGGCTTGCAACATCTCTACATCTCAACCCCTAAGAGTTTTATTTCTGTGGACATTTGAAGAGTAAGATGTACCGTAAGATGCTATATCGATGATCTTCACACACCTGTGTTCGAAGCAGCCCGAGAGATTGGGCAGAATGCAGAAATTCTAGTAGGGTAAAATTGACCAAGAATATCCGATGCCTGCATAGAGTCTATATTGAGCATCTACCGTAAATAAACACATGAATTATTCATGTTGCCCTGCAGTTATCGACCATTAATAAATTTCTTGAATAGTAAAGGTGCAACTTTGAATTAATTATCCGCGATACACTTGAATTGAGATATTTCAATAATTCAATTTGAATCGATTTTATCTTTTATCATCAGATTAAATGTTCTTATGCATAGTCTCTCACGCATCTTTTAGCTCAGGTCTCGTGAATTCTGCTCGAAAGAAAACCATCCACCATTCGTTAGTTGCTGACAACACATACAAGCACATGGCCAAACCAGTTTTTGAGCCCTGGACTACTTTGTACTTTAGTCGTAGGTGCGAACGCGTGCATGGTAGCAGAAGCTCAGATACTTGGTTGGTCAGATAAAGGACAAAGCGTTCCTAATAGATGTTCTGCAGCAAGAATTCCAGACATAGGAATTCTTAAGCACTTAGCTACAAGTTATAAACACTCAAACCATTATCACTACAAAGAATGCGGGGAAGCAGTTGTTAACACTTACTGATAGGCAAATAAAAAGCTGTTTGAGTGCTATAGTGTGTGAGATTTAAGTTGAAACATGACCTTGAGCTCCTACCTGACGGTTCTAGGTGAACGGGTTCGCTATAAACGGCCCAAGTGCTCAGAAACAGTCACCCTTCACTGCCTAGTCTCTCAGAATCAGTTATAGGTACTTTTGAAATATGGAAGAGTTTCTACAGAAATGTGGAAAACATGCTGATATGTTTAGCCATTCTTGCTTCGCTGGTTTCCGTATTGATACAAGCGAGTGTTGGGAAATAGGAAAAACTTTGCAATCTAGAATTTAAATAATAAGATTCAATACTAAAGGTTTTGAGATTAGGCAGTGAAGGCTTACCAACTGCCGTGTGGAATATAGTGCTATCACTTTCTACGTTGCATGTTTCTACTTAAACCTCATACTCTATATCTGCAAAAACCAAAAGACTGTACGATAGAAGGGGGAGGGGGTTATTGCTTACTTGTTCCCTAGAGTTGGTTTAGTAACAAACAGTTTAACTTTATTTCCTTTCGTCCTGGCTTTAACGTTTAGAAGCTCCAATGCCTAATAATCCTCTTGCGAAGAATACGCATGTGCTTTAACACATTTTCCCTCGTTTCAGCGTTATTACAGCGCGTTTCAAACAATCCTCACATTTTCTTTGAAAGAACAGTGCCCCTTGTATAGCCACATAGGGAATATTCCTATACTTAATGAGAGAAGGGTGAAAAAGTTCACATTTTGCAACCACAATCTCTAATGACCCCTGACGTGAATAAAATGCACTGCAGAAGCAGAAATGCGCAAGAGATTATAGCATAAAACGCACATCGGTGTTACAACATTCTAAAGTTTCACATTCTGAGTACATTTTATACCCACATTTTATGGCTCAGGCGTACTCTAACATAGGTTTTTCCGTGGTTTAGAGGTCTGCACGGGCTCGGGCCTAATTTGAAAAATGCTTGTCGGGCTCGGGCCGGGCTCGGGCCTGAAAATTAAGGGAATAAACAACTGAAAATGGATTTTTAAAATTTTTCAGCCAAGTTAACTGAACATTTATTTTCAATGCTGTCTTATACCAGCGTTAGAGGGTTTTGAATTTTAGTGTGATATATCCTTCAGTTTCCGAGTTACGAAATGTTGAATCCGGATTTTAATATGTTATGCCAAATGCTCTACACGACGAAATTAAAAAAAATGCCTGTTTTTAAGGTTCTATTATATTTATATGATTATAATGTACAAATCTGCCATACAAATTTGTTTTATTAGCTCAGCTCAAAAGACAATAGTTTTTAAATTTTGTCGCTTGAAATTTCTAGTATAAAGTTTTATAAGCTGCAAGTTTCTTTAGTAACTCAAAAGCGTTCAAACGAAAAGAAAAGAATATGGCAGATTTAGTTGTTTGTGTTTTGGGAATGATACGAAGAATTGCATGAAAACTGCATCATGTGACATTTTCAAAAAGTGAATATGGTGAAAACATAATTTTCAAAAACCTTAAGTTTTAAAATGAAAAACATTGTTATTCTGCATTTTAGGGTACATTATGCAACTACAAGTATTTGTAATATAAAAATTCAAAACGCATTTAGTATTTTTAAAGCCATGGAATACAAATGTAATGTTTTGCCAGATTTGTACTAAATTTCAGTGGTACATTCACTTAGGAGGCAAAAACTAATGTATCATATTTCTCGGTCGCCTATGTTGAAATGCCGAGAATAGCACAATTACCGCAGCATTTCTTTACTAGGAATTCTAAATGATTATTCTGCTGACACGTTTCAAATGCTGCTACTGATGCTAGTCAAAGCACAGAATGAGAGGGTCTGCAACTATATTATTTCGCACTACTCGGCTGCAATTCAATCCATTCCACGTATAAACTCTTACACTCTTATCTCGAACCCAAGGCGTACTTGATTCTTTTATACTGCTATAACGCATGTTTCCTCCTGCTTTGTAAAGTGTAAACATAGCATCAATGTTTATACTGATACAATTACAGTTTGTTTTGTGGCTGACGCTGTAGTAATGTTACTGCATCATTATTGTTCAGCATTTCTCCAAATTGAAACGTTTATTTTATTATTATCATGACATGAATCACTATATACGAGTATATGATACATCAGACATCAGGGCCATTGCCCATTAGTCAGCATCACCAAATTGCAACATACAAGTTGTGACACTTTTATTTTTCATAGCCCTTCTGTCTTACAACCAAGTTATATGTAGGAAAAACTATCTCGTCAGCATTTGATACTGGTAACCAAAGACACAACGGAGTGCTTTGGGCGAGGTGTTCCCCCTCCGACACACACACACACACACACACACACACACACACACACACACACACACACACACACACACACACACACACACACACACACACACACACACACACACACACACACACACACACACACACACACACACACACACACACACACACACACTTTTTATACTCGTAATCAGTCCACAATTACTTCGTATACTGTTTACACATTATAATATTATTATGAAACATTACTTTTCTAAATATTTTGTTAGGCAATTTGTTGAAAACCGTACAGGTGACACAACAACACCTAAACAAAATACATAGGAGTGTATATACATATTTATTAACATCCAGTAATGTAAATACGATAGTCACGCTTTTATGAGTATACTTTACACATAAAAACAGACACATTTAAGAATTTACGTTATTCACGTCTACAAATGCCAAAACTAGGTTGCATGCAAGTAATGGAAGCAACACACCAAATTATAGATAAATTGACTTCTGTTTTAACTAAAAATCTCATGGGAGATAAACGCGTTTTTAAATATGTCACAGAGATGACCTGAGAGCCAAGAGCCAAATCAGGTCGCTCGGGTTCTCCCGAGCGGGATGTATTTAGTATGGATTTACCCGTGAGGTATGAAAGATGTAGTCATTATACTCAAGCTTTTATGTCAGTGTCAGCCAATGGTGATGATTGGTAACTCTCTTGCTACAGACTTGGGATATGAGTGCAAGTTAAAATGTCTGAGAAAGCTTAATACGTGTATTTATCGTGCTGCTCTAATGGTGAACATGCGCTTTATCTTTGATCATCAGAAGCCTATTATGTAACACACGCCACATGCATTGTGAGTTCTCGGAAGCCGCCGAGTTTCACATTGCACCAATGACCGTGTCACTTCAGCCAATGAAATTAAAGAAATCACAAATGACAGACAGTTGTTCACTCCACGTGGAGTGAAACACAGCGTTGCAACATCTACCCTATTTTCTCGCCCAGTCTGCTCCTCTTCTCTTGACATTGATGTAAATGTCCACACGTGGAATGTGAATGCTTAATTGGAGAAAACGTGACCATGTTGGTTTTCGCGACATCTTCTCACTAGACTTTGACAAGCCGCACGTTAACCATTAGTACTGTCCGGTATGACACTACATTGCAGGACGTTAAAAAATAGTTTGAATTTTGAATTTTCCTTTCGGAGATCAGTTGCTCTCAGACTGACAGGTAGACAGACACGTGCGCTTGCATATCATTTATTCAAATGGTATTTTTGGGGAGAGGGTCTGGAGACCCTTGGTGACATGACGTTAAATTTTTCGATCATCATTATTTCTCCTACTGTCGTTTACTTTTAAATGGATTCTACAAGCTATTCTTACAAAAGCATATTTTTCCTATCTACTTCATGTCAATCACGTTAGAATTTCACAGAAAAGTTTTTATCTCACATTTGGTGGTAGGTACAAGGAGGCTACAGGAAACTCAAGCAATAGTCGATCAAGCGCATCCCATATGCTGGCTTTGAAATTCTATACTCTTTCTATGTCATTAATAGAAACAACTGATTTGTCACAGTACTTCCAAAAATGGCAAACATAAGAAAGTTAAAGAAAAAAAAATATATCGGAAATGGCGATAACCAATTAAAAAGTAATTTAATAATTTGGTGTTTTAAAGAGTTCTATACCTTTTGCGTAGTACCTTTCCGAATGGAGAATCTTGAGAAGCTACTCATAGACAATTCAAGATATCAATTTTATTAGTGAAGTAAACATTTTAAAACTGTGGTATTTTTATCCACATTATTAGTTGAATTTGTTAGAGAAATTCTGAAATAATGAAAAATGTTTCCGTGTAAAGCATAGTTAGAGGTGGAAGATTTTATACAAAATCTTTGTGTCCCATCTTTGGAAGATCCTCAATTTAAATTGACACCAAGTTTGTTATTCATTAACATTTCATTTTTGAGTTATGCTCTTCACCGGCTGGTTGCTCGCTACTTATACTTACATTAGCTGTAAAAGGTAAAGCTACATAAACGAGGAACCTCCGAAACCGGAGCAGAGTACCGCACGTAGGTTCCTCGCCCTTTGTGCTTCTACCTGACCCCTGGGAGAGAAGAATGAGGGAAAAGACCCGAACGGCGATCAGATCCGGATGACGACGGGAGAGGCAATGATTGGGGTCCCTAACGTTTTCATTTCGAAGGTATCCGACGTCCGACCACAACCAGAAGCCCCTAACCTCTCCCTGGTGGGTCCCTCTCGCAGGGGCAGTGCCAACCAACCCCAGGTTACTAAGTGCAGAGCCCCTGCTCGGCCGCAACCCGCCGATCACCATCGCCTGGTCCTACAACCCTCAAACACATGATAATGAAGAAACTGGTGAATACAGGAAATAAGGGACAGGAAATTTGTGACTGAAGAGGAACCACCCCAGTATTTGCCTATCCCAGCAAACCACGAAATACCCATGAGTCACACTGGGCAGTCACTGCTAATTGAACCCGGGACTTCCCGAATGTGAGTCGCACACGTTTCCGCGGCGGCAGCCTGCTCGGTTCACTTCAGCTATAGACGCTCCTTCATTCAGCATAACATGTCGAGAGAACCTATCAAGGGGGTTCTAGCTCTCACTCAAATTTTCAGAAGAAAGTAATTAGGAAATGAACTCTAATTTTTAGGTATCAAAATGAGTTTGAAAGCGGATTAGAAGAAGAGATGCATACATTTCTGCTGCAACATTATGAGAAAATTACCTTAGAGCAGTGCTGTCCAACTTTCTCATGTGCTCGAGGACATAACTTATGCCTCAGGAGGCGCGGGAGCCATCACAACCACCGTTAGGACAAGTACCCTTCTGAGAGGAAAAAGGGAAGGTACTGGTTAGGATAGTACTGAATACAGCTTCATGGGTGTGTACTGGGAAGATACTCGGAAGGAAATAGTTTTGAATTAATATTAGACATCATCGGAGTAAAAATTTGCTTATGAAGGGCGAGAGGAAAATAAATCACGGGTGCCATGGTGACCGCGTGCACCGCATTGGACAGCGCTGCCTTAGAGGATTCCACCAAGGACAGCCAACACTTATTAAATTTTATTTCAAATGAAAGAGAGTACGTTTGATACTGATCAATTCAATCTAAACATTTGCAGTATAATGGTTGAACATTCGTACATTAACAGACTGAGTGGTGTGGTGTGAGTGGAGGAAACGGAGGTCCCGAGTTGGAATCTCAATTTGGATGAAGTGCATTGATAAGATCTACTCCCCTGAGTTGCAAGGAAACAAATGCTATGCTCTATATAATTTGCACTTATTTGAGCGTTCATTTTACACATTAATTCATCATACAGCATGCCATTGGGGAAATTAAACCTACAAAAAGAAGATTACTAAAAATGCTCCTTTGAGGATGGGAATCCTCCCTAGGACAACGCTTGAGGTTAATTTAGCAATGGTAATTTAAAAAGTTGGGAGAATCCATTTGGTGTGTTAAACCGTGATACACATAAAGTATCTCTTTGTTTATTCATATTTACATGTTTCCACGAAGTAGGCAACTTGAATCCCTTAGTCATCAGTAAGAATTTCGATGTTACAGACGTGTGAAAATTACAAGACTCGAAGCAAAGTTTTGATTAGTTACTCTTCGAAGTTACTCTCTCAACAAAATATTGAAGATTAAGTGCGGCAAAAAGCTCATATCGTATTCCACGAACCAAATTTAAATTATTGTCTACATGAAGAACTATAACAGAGGCTGGCCCCGTAGCGCAGTCTGTAGAGCGCCTGCCTGCTATTCAAGGGGTCCCAGGTTCGATTCCCGGCTGCAAGGGTGGAAAATGTTCTTTCACTAGTTATTCCCCATCCTCCCTAGAGTCTCCAAGTATGAATGTGTGTGTGTGTGTGTGTGTGTGTGTGTGTGTGTGTGTGTGTGTGTGTGTGTGAATTTAATGGTAGGTATATATCCAAAGTAATAAAAACCGCCGACATGACCTTCGATGTTAAATGCGGCATACGAAAGGAACAAGAAAAGTATAACAGAATTTCAGTGTCAATGAGAGAAGTGTGCCAAAATGGATTTTGGATGACCGTTTTCAGTCATTGTACACCTTAGTATTATCTGCCCAAACTAGAGTCTAAATCCACCACTTAAATAGCAGATAATTTATTTGTACCCTTTTCTTCTGTGTAAAGTTTTGAGGGCATGTGTTGGAAAACTCTAAAAAGAATTACTAACACAATGTGATACCAAGCGGGATGGCTCAGGCGGTAACGTCTACGGCCCGTATTCGGGAGATCGCGGCTTCGATCCCCGTGGCCGACCTTCCTGACCATGGCTTTTTTTTTTTTTTCGGAGGTTTCCCCGGGTCGCCAGGCGCTTGTTGGAAAGGATTTCCACATCCTCCAAACTTCCTGCCCTCCATTTCGTTACGTTAATCATTTCATTTCATCCTTCATGCCATTAGGTTTCTTTCAGGGTTGGAAGCGTCGGCGAGCGTCACAGCAGTAGCACGGCACGGTGGACAAATGCGCCCTGGAAATGTCGCGCCACTGATTTCCGGGGCCCCCAAGGGATGGTACAAGTCCGAGGGTGGGGGGAAGTGGAGCTAAGCCAGCCTCCGTTGGGTGCTTCTAACTAGCAAAATGTAGGGACCCTGCCGCCTGCTCTGTCGTGGCAACGTTCCGGCCACCCTTAGGATCCACTCACCCTGTATATATACCCTGGAAGTGCCCCGTCAGGGGCACAGGCACAAATGATCGCCTTTCGGTCGAGGTGCTAAGTCGACGCCCACAAGTTGTTATTGAGTCAACACAATGTAATTAAAAGAAAATAAATGTTCACAATAAGTGGTTTTGATTTTATTTTGAATATTTGTAAACAAACTTAATCATTTTACAACAAAAATGTACTTGAATTTAATAATTTCCACACCTCTATATGTGCCGATAAAGCAACCTGTTGTTGTATGGCAATTTGGTTTTAATATTGCAAAGTGCATCGTTATTGCCATAAACCTCGAGAAGTTGGGTAATTGAGTTACAACGTGACATCATTGCAAGTTTACTCAATTACCCTGTTTGTGTTCTCACGGCCCGACTACGTGTAATGAAAAGCAATCAGGTTGTCCAACCGGCAACCGCCAAGTGGAAGCACAACAACGATATTGGCTATTACTGGCTAATAAAACATTCTACGAAGTCCAGTAAATGAGGCATCTAAGCCAGCGATGCCCAACGTTTGCAAAAGAGGGGAGGTTGGGTTTACCTCCTTCCACTATACGCGGACGTTGCCACTCTATACAACGACGTTGCAACGTTGCAGCGACGGTTTTGTTATATCTCCGTTGTTATATTTACAAAAGCACTTTCAAATGTTCTGTGGTAAACATCTGTTCATTAGTGACTTCTTTGATACTGCTTACATTTAAGAATTCTGTTAATGCTTGATGACAAAGTCGAAGTGCATAGCCTTAGAGGATCCACCAAGTGATCGTCGCGTAACATTTACGATACAGACTTTTACTATAGTTCAATTTGCAGAAACTGTTCGCAAATATATGTACGTAGAGCTATACTCACTCTTATACAACTGTTCTTGCAAATGCTTGTTTCTATATCTACTACAATATAATTGACATAGGCATTCTCAGAAAGTATCTTATTGCTAACTTTCTTGTAGGTGTAACGGGAATATGGGAATACAATAGGCTTTAAGCAATAGTCAAATGTTTTAACAGCTGGTTGCTAAGCAATACCTTTGAAATTCCCTTCTCTTTGCAAGACCAACAGATAAGAAAAACAAATATCATACTCCTATTTGACTAAAGTATAAGTATTGGCAAATTGAAACAAATAATGATGAATATCTTGGAAATGGTTCACTCCAAAGAAAAAAGAAGTATTTGACATAAATTGTGTGTTTTAACGAGGTACACATTTTTTATTTATAAACTTTTTTCTGTCCCTTACTGCTCACCACTTATGCAAAAATCATCCAGAATTAAGCGGTGTGTTGAGGACAGTCCCAGAAAATTCAAGTTATGACTTAGAAACTGCCATGGAATCGCCTGTCCGTCAATGAATACTGACTGTCTGGTTCTGAGTTGTACACGCTACAGGCACTACTGAAGGTCGGAGGATGGGTAATAGCAGCTAATTACTTAAGTATCTCCAAAGAGATAAAGTTGGACTTGGGCTGATCTAGACACTAGCTAAGGATAGCAGCCATCAAGCGGGATGGCTCTGCGGTAACGTGTGAGAGCCTTGTTCATGAGATTCTCGTCGGGCCAGCCACTCTGACTATGGGTAGTTCTGTGGTTTTCTGAGGTCGGTAGGCAAATGATGGATTGATTCCTCTGCTACCACAAATTTCATGTTCCTCATTGTGTATACCAATAATTTATTATCACCTGCTTCAGGGTGAAGAATAACGGCATTCGGCGTGTTGCGTCAGAACGGTGGACGTGCGCTTTGGGAAGTTTCTCCCGGGCGTCAGTTGCATCCCTCGCAATAAGAGCCTCTGGGGGACCCTTTGAGGCTTGTGTGAAGAGGTGACCAGCGGATGATAGAATTGTTAGGGATGTTCCCCATTCTTACGCACAATGTCCCCCGAACCTGGTTGCACTTCGGGTCTGCCCCTCACCCTCCATGAGCAAGGGGTTCCGACCCCTTCAGCTGCTGTGGTACGAGCGCTGCCGACCACTAGCTCTCGTGGTATTTATGACGTTACTAGAAATACGTCGGGTTGAACATTCGAGCCCCTCCCGATTGGGACTTGTTCGGATTGGGTTGCATTCAGCTGAGCAGTGATTCTCGATACTCGAGGGACATTGGGTACGTCTGGGCGGCGTCATACAGGCAGGATCGTGAGACGCCTCAATGTCTTCCGGTACCAGCTTTGAGAGCTGGTATGCTAGATACCCGGCGGTCCTATCAAGGTTTTTCGGTAGTCTTTCCTTATGGGCTGACGCGCGTAAGTGGCGTATCTACTTACGTCCTCTGTATAAAAGCAGGGGTGGGAACTTTTTAAGAAATCAGGTATTGCCCTAACGGAAAGCCCCAAGGAGAGAAGAGTGCCGCCTCTCCCAAGGTGAAGAGAAGGGAGTTTGTCTCTCGGGCAGATCTCTCATCCTAACTGGCTCCTTCCCTCTCTTCCAGGAGCCACATTAGAAGCACAGGGTTATGCTTACTATTTTGGTTACTATCCACGGATAATTAGTAGTATGTGCGTACATTGTGATTCGATAGAGTATTGCTGGATATTTTTAAAAATTCTAGAAATCTAAATTAATTGAGATAAAATTATACTTTCTTGTATGCTCAAGGAAAAAGGTGTTTCTCCAGGTATTTTATTTTATTCATTTTAAAGTGCTACACTGATTGTTCAACGTTGCTGTATCTCATGTTTGCAAATCGTTCTATGCCTTATAATTATATGAATTTAGTCGAGGAATTCTTGCATATATCTGACTTTGTCACCGGCGTATGTTTTAAACTGAGGGAGAAATAAGTTTGTGAAGTTTTCAAACCTGGGGTGTTAATGAAAAAGTTCAGTATAAGCGTTCGTAATTCTTGATTTTCAAATGTTTTTCTCCAACATATAAAACCCCATTTACAACACAGTTCATTCAAAATATGAATTCCAAATAATACTCATAATAAATGCATGTAAAATAGCGTAAACGCCGCGCACGCAAAAATTCAAACATCGGTGTAGTAAATAAATAAATAAATAAATAAATAAATAAATAAATAAATAAATAAATAAATAAATAAATAAATAAATAAATAAATAAATAAATAAATAAATAAATAAATAAATAAATAAATAAATAAATAAATAAATAAATAAATAAATAAATAAATAAATAAATAAATAAACAAACAAACAAACAAACAAACAAACAAACAAACAAACAAACAAACAAACAAACAAACAAACAAACAAACAAACAAACAAACAAACAAACAAACAAACAAACAAACAAACAAACAAACAAACAAACAAACAAACAAACAAACAAACAAACAAACAAACAAACAAACAAACAAACAAACAAACAAACAAACAAACAAACAAACAAACAAACAAACAAACAAACAAACAAACAAACAAACAAACAAACAAACAAACAAACAAACAAACAAACAAACAAACAAACAAACAAACAAACAAACAAACAAACAAACAAACAAACAAACAAACAAACAAACAAACAAACAAACAAACAAACAAACAAACAAACAAACAAACAAACAAACAAACAAACAAACAAACAAACAAACAAACAAACAAACAAACAAACAAACAAACAAACAAACAAACAAACAAACAAACAAACAAACAAACAAACAAACAAACAAACAAACAAACAAACAAACAAACAAACAAACAAACAAACAAACAAACAAACAAACAAACAAACAAACAAACAAACAAACAAACAAACAAACAAACAAACAAACAAACAAACAAACAAACAAACAAACAAACAAACAAACAAACAAACAAACAAACAAACAAACAAACAAACAAACAAACAAACAAACAAACAAACAAACAAACAAACAAACAAACAAACAAACAAACAAACAAACAAACAAACAAACAAACAAACAAACAAACAAACAAACAAACAAACAAACAAACAAACAAAGAAACAAATAAATAAATAAATAAATAAATAAATAAATAAATAAATAAATAAATAAATAAATAAATAAATAAATAAATAAATAAATAAATAAATAAATAAATAAATAAATAAATAAATAAATAAATAAATAAATAAATAAATAAATAAATAAATAAATAAATAAATAAATAAATAAATAAATAAATAAATAAATAAATAAATAAATAAATAAATAAATAAATAAATAAATAAATAAATAAATAAATAAATAAATAAATAAATAAATAAATAAATAAATAAATAAATAAATAAATAAATAAATAAATAAATAAATAAATAAATAAATAAATAATTGAACGAAGAAAATAATCAAAACAAACAAATAAATAAATGAACGAACGAACGAATAAATATATGAATGCATGAATGAATGGATGACTGGATGAATGGATGAACGGATGAATGGATAAATGGATGAATGGATGAATGAATGAATGAATGAATGAATGAATGAACGAATGAATAATAGAGGAAGCTCTCAGAAAACGCCAGCTCAAGTTTGTTCTTTGAGCATATTAAAAGTTACAATTTTCTCTCACTTGATTTTGCTGCTAGAATTTTTAAAGTGTAGGTAGCACAGGCACTTTATTATGTGACTTATTGAGCTTAATTTCGGATAACGTAAGTGGAGTACTATGGAAAATGTGGGTGCCTGTCTCAAGAGATATTATAGGTAGAGGTTATACACGGAGGAGGGCACCTCGCACACTACAACCTTATATTGATCTATCGTAGCTAACATCTCCCAGGAGAATGAGATGAAGTGAAGGAACCACAGAAAACTACAGGCTACAGCAGTCAGGTCACAGGGACGCGCGGAAGTCCCTATCAATACCAGGCTTGAAGACCAGTCGACCAAGGAGCCCTCTACTACCCAGGAGGAGTGCTTCTTCCTGCAAGCATCTGCGCCATCTGCCCGGCACCGCTATAGGCCACAAAACCTAGAAGTACATTTGAAATATGTAATGTAAGCGGAATAAAAAGAAAATAATGTAAACGAAATCGTGATAGATGAGAAACCACCCCAGTATTCGTCTATCAATTATCAGGGAGAGCAACCAAAAACCAAGCTGAAATTGAGCGGTCGACTGAAATCGAACCCTGCACCTCCCGTGTACGAACCTCACACGTTATTCGTTTGTAAGTAAATTACATTCACCTCTTATTATAACTATCTACTATATGTTTAAAATAGGCAACACCATTCGGGAGAACCTGGTTTTCACCTGGGCCAAACTGGTTCTTCCTTTGTCGCTGCTATGAGATTGGCAAGTTGGATTATTTATTTTCGTTAACATTTCCGTCATTTATTCCATTTCCCTCTTATCACTCCCTGTTTTGAACTGATCATGCAACTTTCGAGAAAGTTTGTCCCAAGACACTCAGCTGCAGCCATTCTATGCGTTAAAGTGGAGAGCATTCCGATAAAGAAACAAACAAAGATAAGGACTATGTCAGATCATTAAATGCACAGATAGAGACTAAGCTCTGTTTGAAGGTCTACTTTCCCTGCAACAGTTTGTAGTTGTGAGTGAGTGAGTGAGTGAGTGAGTGAGTGAGTGAGTGAGTGAGTGAGTGAGTGAGTGAGTGAGTGAGTGAGTGAGTGAGTGAGTGAGTGAGTGAGTGAGTGAGTGAGTGAGTGAGTGAGTGAGTGAGTGAGTGAGTGAGTGAGTGAGTGAGTGAGTGAGTGAGTGAGTGAGTGAGTGAGTGAGTGAGTGAGTGAGTGAGTGAGTGAGTGAGTGAGTGAGTGAGTGAGTGAGTGAGTGAGTGAGTGAGTGAGTGAGTGAGTGAGTGAGTGAGTGAGTGAGTGAGTGAGTGAGTGAGTGAGTGAGTGAGTGAGTGAGTGTCGTGAGGATAAACGGCGCAGTAAGAGCCCTAGGCTTTACTTAGCCTGATTACTCCTACATCATAAATGTAATGTTTACGGCTGCCCGAATAGCGACTAATTCTAATGTTTATTTATCACTCAAACTTCTTCCTGTGTCATTTTCTTGATAATTCACTAAGTGCAGTATTTCCTTGTTTTTCTAATGTAAATAGTTAGTGCATATTACCTTTGTTTTAATGTCCTTTTCTACTCCTTCACACAAAGTAGTATTAATGTTTCTATCCTTCAATTTTTAAACAAAAAATCTGATGTGCTCCACTCATATGAATTTCTCTACTCTTGTACTAACTATTTTTACAAACTCTTATTCCTCTATCTTCTTCATGTTAGTCGAGAAAAACATTTGTAGAAATTATCTTATTGCTGATTTTCTTGCAGGTGCAAGGGGAATATTGGAATACAGTAGGCCTTGAGCGGTAGTCAAATCTTTTAATGCTTTGAGATCCAGTTCTGTTTGTTCGGCCAAGGGATAAAAAATTAATAACCACCTTCCGTTTTAGAAAACTTAAAAGTATTGCAAACTCAAACAAATAACACGAAATATCTCCAAAATGGTTCACTTCACAAAGAATGCATTTGGACATAACATCTTTTAACGAGATTTACACTTTTGTACAGTACGATTTGGTTTATCTCTTATGGTTTACCATTTATGTAAAAGTCATCAAGAGTAAAATCCATGCAACTACAGTCAAATGTAACTCCATCAGCTTCCAAGCGTGCCATTTCACCGATTATTTTACTTGGGCCCTCTCCTTCCTTTATCACAATCACATTTGACTGCAGTTGCTGGGATTCGAACTCGTGACGTTCGGCTTTGAATGGTTGACCAGTTCATTGCGTATCGCCTTAACCATCACGGCTATTCCAATCGCTTCCGCTAAGGCGCCTCCAAAAGGGATACGAAAACCGGTTTAGGAATAATTAGGGGGTCGAATACAATTATTCCCCTGCTTACTATATGTGGTAGAGAAAGTAATACGTGACACGGATCTTTTGTATATACAGCTGTGCAGGAAATCCCCATAGTGCATATTTGCAATGAAATATTGGGGGGAGTAGAATACCTGAAGTGGAAGAATTTCCTTCAAGTCCTCTTGCATCGGTATGGAAATTCATATTAATTAGTTTGTTTTTACTTGTGATGTGGAATTAAGTTTTACAATGAATATCAGGCTATTATGTGGTTTATGTAAATGTTTATAGAGCATATATTTGCATTTTTCCGATGTTGTTGCATATTTCGTCATTTTCCCATGCATTAAGTCAGGCATGGTCACGAGAGGAGAGGTAGTGAATGAACTTGCCTTACTCATCCCCTCATTCTCTTACCAATGGACGAAAGTTGTTTTGATGCAACACGCGCAATGATGACTTCGTTTCCCCTGCGTGGTAGTAATAGTTCTTACGGTGATATTAAGTATATTGTTTATATTAAACATATTTTACGTACAATAATTATCACAGTCGCCTACTGTGGTTAGGCAAATTACATAATCTTCTTTCCTTATTTTATGCACGTAATATTCCTATGCAACCTTATGATTATTTTTTTTTCTTTGCCTGTTTACCCACCCCTTACACCCCCTAGGACTTACAAGCCAGTGCCGAGAGTCAGACGCCTGTCGGGGAGCACAGGAACCTATGGACCGAACAGAGTGAAGACCTAGAAGAGAGTGGTTAGCCAAGCACCAAATATGATAGTGATGAAGAGGAATGAAGAAAATGCAGGTGAAATCGATTATTGGAAAGGTGACAATGGAGCAATTGGTGGAATGAGTGGCTGGGGAAACTGAAGAACTCGGAGAAAACCCGTCCTGACACCGCTTCGTTCACCACACATACCACATGTGGATCCCTGGGATCGAACCCGGGCGGCCTAGGTGGTAGGCGAACGCTCTAACCGCTCGTCCAAGGCGCCGCCTAACCTTATGATTAACATATTGAAACGTTTTCCTCTCACAATAGATAAAGCAGTAAAGTACATTGCTGTTTGGCCTTAAAATGTTTTAAAGCTATTTGATCAATTAGTTTTGACCGCAATATTGTGTTCAAACTTTGAAACACGAAATAAAGTAGTTTATATCAAAGAAACTAATAGGAAACTAAACCCCTAAAAAGTGGAATCATATCGTACCTTTTAGATGTTTACAAATACCAGTACTGAGAGAGTACCCTTTGAAATTGATAAATAGACACGTGTAACGTCACTAAAGTTTACTTTATGCTGTTGATCATGGTCAGCATTTGATATTGTAACGCTTTATACTTGCAAATTGAAATCCACATTTCCTGTTTTTGTTACTTACAAAAATTTCTCTCTGCCAATCTTCATGAAACAGGCATCCCGACAAAGCCATACTCACCACTGAGAGATGCGTGTCGCTAGCTGTACAGCAGTGAAGGGGAGGGATGGTCGGTGAAGTGAACGCGTTTCAGTAAATTGCGTAAATTGTGTAGCGTTTTGCAGAGAAGTTCTGACGTTAACACTGAGGACACACGAGCGTAATCTTTGCGTCCGCTTTTACGCACATAGTATTTGCGTGAATTTGAGATCTAAACACACTACTGAAACTCTGCGTTCTATCGTCCGTTCAGCTCTCCAAGATGGAAGTACAGATAGATCCAAAAACATAAGAACCGCTGCGCGGTGTTTTCCCACTGCGCTGCCGGAAACACGATAACAGCAGCAAATGTGCACAAGGTCATGCGGTTGCTTGTTTTTCTCTGCTCTGAAAATGCAGTACTGACCTGACGCACTATCATGTGGTTGAGTTATTACCACTGTGCTTTATTATTTCATCCTGTACTTAGTCACAAAGTGTATTATGGCTCAGCATTTGTTTTCTACTGCACAGGGTGTATTTCTTTATAATTCGTATGTGTTAACTCAGCTTGCCAAGTGAAATTGCGATTTGCAGAAAGATTTCTAGGTGACCTGCGATTTCTATCTCTGGAGTAACTTAAACTATAAAGTATACCAGACAAACCCACACGCCCTGGAAGAATTAAATAAAATATCTTCAAGGAAATTGCCAGCATTTCTCAACATGAGCTACGGCGAGTAATGGATAGTTTCCTAAAGAGGTGCCCAAAATGCATAGACAACGGCGGTGACCAGTTTCAGCATCTCCTTTAATGACATTGGTAAGTAAAGCTTTAAAAGTAGTTTTAAAAATGCTGTTTGTTTTTATCCGCGCTGTTCTATGGCAGCGGCAGTCGGCGACGAGCGCAGAGGACCCGTACAGACAAAACACAGCGCAGCCGGTTCACAGTCTTTTGGATCACCAGTTAGTAGTGGGTCTTGCTTATCTCATATAAAGAAGGAAAAAGGAAGAAGGAGGTGGATACACCCAATTAACAGCGAGAGGCATTTGCACGGTAATTTTTACACACTGTATCCTCCACTCCGTGAAGATAGTGACATTTTTAATTATTTTTGAATGTCAGCTTCTTCATTTAATGAACTTCTTTCAAATACAAAGGGACGCAGATTACGTGTGTTCTAGCATTTCAGTTCTGCTCCCCGCTAAGACGCACGTTTACTTGCGCTTTGATTTCGTGACCTTGATTACGCGCAGAGCCTATGTGCTGTTCCATTAGACACCTAGTGAAACTAAGCAGTGCGCATACTACGTGCGTAAAGCGCACGCAAAATAAACGCTCGTGTGTCCTTAGGGTTAAGGAGCTTTGTTTTTTATGTATAAATGTCTTCAATGTGACAACTAGGCTTAGTAGGTCTGCTACATTAAAGCGGATTCAAGTTATATGTGTTCGTAGTGCATGTGACGGCAGAGTGTGGGGAACCGGTTCTGCCCGTCTGCTCTACAGGCAGAACTTGCATAACTTCATGTATTTGATAGCTGACCTACTAAGCCGAGTGATAACACACTGCTACCTGAGGAATAGGAATAGGAGAATATGGAGGGGATTCGGCACTGAAGACAGGCTTGCTGTACCTAAGCCCTCAAGAGGGCACCCCCGGAGGAAGGATGAGATGAGAGACTCCGGGCGGCCAAATCCAGACTAATGGCACCACCCGGATCCCAAGGACGAGGGATGGAAAGAGTTCCTGTGCACATATCATCCCTGCCAAGCTGCACCTAACACCTTCGCTGACACTTGCGACCCTGAAAGAACCTATAAACGAAGAAGAAAAGAAGGGCATACACCTAAGCACTTGGAGAGAATAATAATTGTCTACTGCATGTCAAATTACAATGACAGGAATGATATACAAGGAAGAATGTACATTGTAAATACCAAAAAGTCACCGAGAAAAATGGCTCCAAGGTAACGTGAGGTTTGCATTCGAGAGGTACAAGTTTCGATTCCCAGCGACCACCCACAATGTCCATCGGTAGGCGAACGCTGAGGTGGTTCCTCTTCTATCACTACCTTCCTCTACAACATTTCCTGAACCCATCATTTCCTTCATCTTACGGGCTGACGGACCAGGCGTCGGTGTTCCACGTGTTGCGTCTGAGCGGTGATGGAGCGCTTTGTTATGGTTTCTCCCTGGCATTCTAGGACATATGGAACATTTTCTCTGTGAGTGGCTTTAGGGTGCTCTGGGGAGGTCGAGGTGTGTGGGCAGGTTTGAACGTCGTCTGGAATCGTTAGGTATCCCATCTACATTTGCGCACGTTATCTTCTGAATCTAGTTACCCTTTGGAGAGAGCACATTCTGAACACAAAGCTCACATTGGCCTACATGCGGTACCTCCACCTTTATCAAAAAGTATACAATCTCAGCACATATGTTCGAAAATATAGAGCACATTTTAACGATTTTGACAGCATAAATGTATGCATAATTTAGATATTTTATTGCATACAAATCTACTTATTTAGTATCAGACCCTCTCTCCCCACCCAAACAAGCAGCCTTTGTGTAATAAGTCATGAGACACCTCAATATGTGTTTCCTTTGAATGATCGGAATGCAATATTTTCCTCTACCTTAGATTAGCGGTAGCGAAAGCAAGAAGCTAATAAACGCTAGAGAAAACGCAAAATATCTGCGACCTTATTTACGGTAAGTTTATATGATCCGTATGTTTAAAGCACTCAGAAAGTTATGTTTTCAAATGTTGTTTCCAGATAGCAACTTCGCTAACGACCCTCCGCAGACATCTGTAAAATGCCAGGTGAACAAACCCACGTAGCTAAATAAAATACGAACCAAACAAACAGAACCTTGTGATGACCTCGTGACCCCACTATCAACTCTCCACAGCAAAATGTGAACCAGAAAACAGAAAAACATTCAACAAATGAAAACGTATAGCCTTAGGGTTTGCTGTTCTATGGGACTGTTGTATTAGACTTCCAACCTGCAGTTATTCTTTAAGGGAATCTTGGGGTTAAAATAACGCTTTCTTTGCTGTTAGAGATAGTCCTAATATCTGGTATACCTATTTATTTATTTATTTATTTATTTATTTATTTTTTTTTTTTTTTTTTGTTAATTTCGGCATTTTTCTATGCCTATTTTTAACAAACCTATTTTAATATTATAAATACATAGAACAGCTACCGTTGTGTTTCAAACCAATGCAAGTGTGTACTATGTGGACTGCCTTGCAACATGTACACTCTGTTCCATTTATGCCGTCCCGGCAGTTTTGTGAGGCATTCTACTGACCTTTATAGATGGAGTATGTATGGCAAGGAGGATGTGTGTGTATCTGTTTACATTTTCACATGTCCTGTTCTACATGCACACTTCTAGATTAGATAGGTCTTTATCTTATGTAATTAACTAAGAGTAATTGGAATATACTTACATGTTTATTATTAAGACCTGTTTCTTTTTCGAATTGTCTTACCACATACCCACAACCCTTCCTCGATGCACCTCCGCAATATTTGTATACATCACGTCAGCTATAATTTACGGGCACTGGGAGTTGGGGAAAAACGGGATAAAGGTACCCAAAAGGGAAAAAGGTGTATGAAAAATGTCTCTTTTGGCAACTAGAAACAACACTTCACACTGTGGTATATTTCGAAGAGCTTAAATTTAACGTATGAAGAAAGATACGCACCTAAAAATCCCAACCCAGGCAACCACATTCAAATCCCAGCTCTATATATCACATTGTGCTTATAGACCTTGCAAGACCTGCAAAAGTCTTTCAAATTGTTCAGTGTCAGTCATGTCATCACCACGACGTTGACAAGTACTGCTGTGACGCGTTGAAACGTCACTGCTATCCACTGTTGTGACGTCACCGCTCGCTGCTCGGCAAGCAAGCTCTTGCCCCCGTCTACTGCCCACTGGTCATAAGTAGTGTATGTACCTGCCGGAGCCTGGAGTAGGAGACGGAGTAAGAGAGTAAGCTTGTTCCGCGACTTACAAACATCTAAAGTGTTAACTCTAAACCAGGCCTTGGCGACTTGCGCGATACATAGAGCGACTTTCAATTTTTTTACCTGCTGAACCTTTCGTTGACTTTTCTTTTCTTTCCTTCCTTCTTTCTCTCTCTCTCTCTCTCTCTCTCTCCTTTTCTCTCTCTTTTTCTCTCTTACTTTTCTCTCTTTTTCTCTCTCTCTTTTCTCCTCTTTCTCTCTCTTTCTCTCTCTTTCTCTCGCTTTCTTTCTTTCTTTCTTTCTTTCTTTCTTTCTTTCTTTCTTTCTTTCTTTCTTTCTTTCTTTCTTTCTTTCTTTCTTTCTTTCTTTCTTTCTTTCTTTCTTTCTTTCTTTCTTTCTTTCTTTCTTTCTTTCTTTTCTTTCTTTCTTTCTTTCTTTCTTTCTTTCTTTCTTTCTTTCTTTCTTTCTTTCTTTCTTTCTTTCTTTCTTTCTTTCTTTCTTTCTTTCTTTCTTTCTTTCTTTCTTTCTTTCTTTCTTTCTTTCTTTCTTTCTTTCTTTCTTTCTTCTTTCTTTCTTTCTTTCTTTCTTTCTTTCTTTCTTTCTTTCTTTCTTTCTTTCTTTCTCTTTCTTTCTTTCTTTCTTTCTTTCTTTCTTTCTTTCTTTCTTTCTTTCTTTCTTTCTTTCTTTCTTTCTTTCTTTCTTTCTTTCTTTCTTTCTTTCTTTCTTTCTTTCTTTCTTTTCTTTCTTTCTTTCTTTCTTTCTTTCTTTCTTTCTTTCTTTCTTTCTTTCTTTCTTTCTTTCTTTCTTTCTTTCTTTCTTTCTTTCTTTCTTTTCTTTTCTTCTTTCTTTCTTTCTTTCTTTCTTTCTTTCTTTCTTTCTTTCTTTCTTTCTTTCTTTCTTTCTTTCTTTCTTTCTTTCTTTCTTTCTTTCTTTCTTTCTTTCTTTCTTTCTTTCTTTCTTTCTTTCTTTCTTTCTTTCTTTCTTTCTTTCTTTCTTTCTTTCTTTCTTTCTTTCTTTCTTTCTTTTCTTTCTTTCTTTCTTTCTTTCTTTCTTTCTTCTTTCTTTCTTTCTTTCTTCTTCTTTCTTTCTTTCTTTTCTTTCTTTCTTTTTTTCTTTCTTTCTTTCTCTCTCTCTCTCTTTCTTTCTTTCTTTCTTCCTTACTTCCTGATTTTAGAGGGTACAACATGTGCACTGGAATTTCAT
>JAUKNM010000054.1:934587-978410 GCA_030765045.1 Tenodera sinensis | reverse complement strand
CCTTCGCTTCCTTCCTTCCTTCTTCCTTCCTTCCTTCTTCCTTCGCTTCCTTCCTTAGCCTTCCTTCCTTCCTTCCTTCCTTCCTTCCTTCCCTTCCTTCCTTCATCCTTCCTTCCTTCCGGCCTTCCTTCCTTCCTTCCTTCCTTCCTTCTTCCTTCCTTCCTTCCTTCCTTCCTTCCTTCCTTCCTTCCTTCCTTCCTTCCTTCCTTCCTTCCTTCCTTCCTTCCTTCCTTCTTCCTTCCTTCCTTCCTTCCTTCCTTCCTTCCTTCCTTCCTTCCTTCCTCCTTCCTTCCTTCCTTCCTTCTTCCTTCCTTCCTTCCTTCCTTCCTTCCTTCCTCCTTCCTTCCTTCCTTCCTTCCTTCCTTCCTTCCTTCCTTCCTTCCTTCCTTCCTTCCTTCCTTCCTTCCTTCCTTCCTCCTTCCTTCCTTCCTTCCTTCCTTCCTTCCTTCCTTCCTTCCTTCCTTCCTTCCTTCCTTCCTTCCTTCCTTCCTTCTTCCTTCCTTCCTTCCTTCCTTCCTTCCTTCCTTCCTTCCTTCCTTCCTTCCTTCCTTCCTTCCTTCCTTCCTTCCTTCCTTCCTTCCTTCCTTCCTTCTTCCTTCCTTCCTTCCTTCCTTCTCCTTCCTTCTTCTTCCTTCCTTCCTTCCTTCTTCCTTCCTTCCTTCCTTCCTTCCTTCCTTCCTTCCTTCCTTCCTTCCTTCCTTCCTTCCTTCCTTCCTTCCTTCCTTCCTTCCTCCTTCCTTCCTTCCTTCCTTCCTTCCTTCCTTCCTTCCTTCCTTCCTTCCTTCCTTCCTTCCTTCCTTCTTCCTTCCTTCCTTCCTTCCTTCCTTCCTTCCTTCCTTCCTTCCTTCTCTTCCTTCCTTCCTTCTCTTCCTTCCTTCCTTCCTTCCTTCCTTCCTTCCTTCCTTCCTTCCTTCCTTCCTTCCTTCCTTCCTTCCTTCCTTCCTTCCTTCTCTTCCTTCCTTCCTTCCTTCCTTCCTTCCTTCCTTCCTTCCTTCCTTCCTTCCTTCCTTCCTTCTCTTCCTTCCTTCCTTCCTTCCTTCCTTCCTTCCTTCCTTCCTTCTCTTCCTTCCTTCCTTCCTTCCTTCCTTCCTTCCTTCCTTCCTTCCTTCCTCCTTCCTTCCTTCCTTCCTTCCTTCCTTCCTTCCTTCCTTCCTTCCTTCCTTCCTTCCTTCTTCCTTCCTTCCTTCCTTCCTTCCTTCCTTCCTTCCTTCCTTCCTTCTTCCTTCCTTCCTTCTCCTTCCTTCCTTCCTTCCTTCCTTCCTTCTTCCTTCCTTCCTTCCTTCCTTCCTTCCTTCCTTCCTTCCTTCCTTCCTTCCTTCTTCCTTCCTTCCTTCCTTCCTTCCTTCCTTCCTTCCTTCCTTCCTTCCTTCCTTCCTTCCTTCTTCCTTCCTTCCTTCCTTCCTTCCTTCCTTCCTTCCTTCCTTCCTTCCTTCCTTCCTTCCTTCCTTCCTTCCTTCCTTCCTTCCTTCCTTCCTTCCTTCCTTCCTTCCTTCCTTCCTTCCACCCTCCCTCCCTCCCTCCCTCCCTTCCCTCCCTCCCCCTCCTCCTCCCTCCCTCCCTCCCTCCCTCCCTCCCTCCCTCCCTCCCTCCCTCCCTCCCTCCCTCCCTCCCTCCCTCCCTCCCTCCCTCCCTCCCTCCCCTCCCTCCTCCCTCCCTCCCTCCCTCCCTCCCTCCCTCCTCCCTCCTCCCTCCCTCCCTCCTCCTCCCTCCCTCCCTCCCTCCCTCCCTCCCTCCCTCCTCCCTCCCTCCCTCCCTCCCTCCCTCCCTCCCTCCCTCCTCCCTCCCTCCCTCCCTCCCTCCTCCCTCCCTCCCTCCCTCCCTCCCTCCCTCCTCCCTCCCTCCCTCCTCCCTCCCTCCCTCCCCTCCCTCCCTCCCTCCCTCCTCCCTCACCCTCCCTCCCTCCCTCCCTCCTCCCTCCCTCCCTCCCTCCCTCCCTCCCTCCCTCCCTCCTCCCTCCCTCCCTCCCTCCCTCCCTTCCTCCCTCCCTCCCCCCTCCCTCCCTCCCTTCCTCCCTTCCTCCCTTCCTCCCTTCCTTCCTCCTTCCCTCCCTCCCTCCCTCCCTCACTCCCTTCTTTCTTTCTCTCTTTCTCTTTCTCTCTTTCTTTCTCTCTTCTTCTCTCTTCTTTCTTTCTTCCTTTCTTTCTTTCTTCCTTTCTTTCCGTCTTCTTTCTCTCTCTCTCACTCACTCACTCTTAACTGTTGTTCTTACTACATAAGTTACTACAGATGGTGAATATTCGTGATACATGAAATAAAATTATTATTGGGAAATGCAATTTGGGAATGAAACTTTTAGGGTACCTCCACGGCATTTGCCACTTATGAGGACTGAAGAAAATCTGAAAAATCTCGTCAGTAAGGACTGTCTGGCGAAACTAGAGCCACAAACTCCCGTTGACAAGCCGTGTTTAGTTTGCTTTAGCATCTATTTCGCCTGAAGTGGTGAAATGTTTTAGTTCGATGGGATAATTAGCAAGTACTGTTGCAGAAACAATTGAAGGGTCCAGGAAAAGAATGGAAAGGAATTATAAATTTTACAGGACATCAATGTTTCTATCTAAATCTCTTCATTATCTTACAATTTGGTAATATTTACACTTACCTTGCAAAATTACAAAATCTCAATACTATACTGTAAATGTATAACAATATTATCGCATAATATTCAAACCTTTGATCTACATGTTCAGAAGTTGAGTAAGAGTAACTCAATCTATGAAAGAAGAGGCTGAGTCCATTAAATTTTTGTCCATTCTGAAAACTGCAAGCAATAGAAACACTGTCCCAATGCTCTTGTGCTTCTGACACATAAAATGGTTTCAAAATCTGCAGATCCTGGTATTCCTCACGAGAAATGGGTAGCAGGTCTGAAAATATAATGTAGAATAAAATAAAACTTTATTTTAAACTATGTCATAGTAAAAGTAGAGAAGGTTTGGAGATCATTGTACAATCCTATTCAAATGGGAAAACTCAGGTAAATCAAACTCTAGTCCTTTGGACTCTTCAGCCTGGTTAAGCCGATTTCAAAGCAGCAATCTCTCATGCTCCATTATAAGTCGTCCTGAATTCGACAAGCCTTGCCGTGAGTTCTGTCTATGGCGAGTCCTCTAACTGGTCGGTTAGCAAAGGGACACCTTTATGCTTGTAGAAGGGCTTCAGAAATGTTCCCCATTGGCGAACATTTTTAGATGCCACTTCAACAACATTAAATGGTGAAGGCTTTGGCCGAGCTGATATGAACATCTCTGTCAAGTCTTTGGTGGTTTCTGTGTTTATAAGGCCCATTCCAAGTAAGAATGCCCTCTTTTTGGAAATGTTACTTTCATAGTGTCAAATCTTCTGTCTACTGTCACCAATTTAATGGACTAAGCTGTTTATTGCCCTGCTACATATGGACTGGGCCCTTTCTCTCCTGTGCAGATTTTCTTCAAAAGCTCATTTACTGTATGACTGGTTTTTTAAACTTATTATAGTAGATAATATTGGGTCTGTTTCATGTCCCCATATACTGGTGAAAACTCAAAAATTGAAAGAAAATTGACTTAGCTATTTCTTTCCTGGGCCTTTCAATTCGCGAGAACTCGTACTGTACGTTGTGATCTAGAGGATAAGATCGCTGATTTTTAACCTGGAGTGAAGGGTTCAAAATTCCATCAGTTCAAGTGTGTATCTTTTACATTTTCATCCAAGTTTCCGGTGTGGTAGAATTACTGAGTGAATGCTTTGATAAAATTATCTGCTGAGCTTCACAATGCAAAGTATTATGAGTATTGGAGTCACTGGAGGGTTATAGATATTGTAGCGACCACTGGGGATTAACCCTGAGGCTACTAGCATGGTGTGTAATGAGCTACCATGGTACAAAGTATAAACATAAAATAAATATGAGCTGCATTTATTATGTCTTGGTATCTTGAATCTATAGCAAGGTTAAAGCCAACTGACTCCTAATTTGATTCTCGAGGACTTTAAAAGGCTGAGCAGATCCTGCTCAGGAACTCATAGCTACAGCCGGCTCTATAGGTCACCGGGTTTAGACGGGAAACGGCGCCGCCGTGGCCGAGCGGTTAGCGCGCTCGCCTACCACCTAGGCGGCCCGGGTTCGATCCCAGGGACCCGCATGTGGTATTCGTGGTGGACGAAGCGGCGTCAGGGCGGGTTTTCTCCGGGTACTCCGGTTTCCCCCGCCATCTCATTCCACCGGTGCTCCATCTTCATTCCATGTATCATCAGTGTCACCGCCTGCGGTGCCGTAGTAGTAAAAGCGGGCGTTAAACACTACAAACTACTAGACGGGAAATATGCCTTCTTACAATAGGTATATTTACCTCGGAAAGCTCCGCAATCAGTTTTCTAAGATGTGCAAGCATGCTTTTAAAAAATATGTACATATTACAAAATAGAGATGAATAATTTTAAAATGTGTGCGGCATGATCAGAATCTGACAAATTAGAGTATTGAAGCTAGTATGGTTACTTGACTGGAATATTTCAAAAGATACGAAGATTATATTTTGCCTCGCATCGGCCCAAGTACATAGCTTCTTTGTCTGCTTTTCTTTGGTAGCGAATGGTTTCTGTAATGGCATAATAAAGTGTATGTAGGTAACTTTGTAGCTTTCAATTACATCTCGCTGCTATTGGTTTGTTTGGCTTCTGCAGGCTGTATATTGATCACTGAAACGAAATTAGAGGAACTTCTGCCTCTTGATACTAAACTTTATGATTGTGGATGCACCTGATTGAATTACCATAAAATGTTCGCAAGAGGAAAAAAGATATAAGCATAGAAATGTCTTTGAAGGCTTAAAGTTTCTTTTCAGAACACGGAACACTATTTTCTTTACTTGAAGGTCTGGAGAAGCCAACACGAAAGGAATATTAAAATTTGTTAGAAAGCTGTGTTGAAATAAAATTGTCACTCTTATGCGCCTTATAACAAGGTTGGTCATTTCTTTTAGAAGACATCAAAACGACCTTTAATGGGCCCAATTCCGTATCATTACTAAAATGTGCTTTCCAATACACAAAATCTATATATGGAAAAGACTGGAACCGGTGATTACGCTTGAAATTCTAGGGACACGGCCACACTAGAAAAATAAATATTCGGTCTTCCGCCCCGACGCTTCAACCCAGTGATGCCAAACCATGTGCAAATGAGGGGAAGGCGAATTTGCCCCCACCTACTGTTCACCGAGTTATGATGTGTTCATGGCACTCAAAAACAAACCGCTCTAATGCTTGATTACCTAAGTGAGGGGGAAATGCTTCGTGAGCAAAACGAAGCAGGTGGGGTAGGACAACAATGTGACGTCATTAACTCATAAGAACAAAGGTTGGAAACCACTGCTTTAACTAATTGTCTGGGGCAGTATTTGGGATCCTAATTAAGAAACCGAATTCATTATTTACAAAACAATATAATTATTGCAAACCTGTCCTAGCTTTCAGGTAAAGTGGCAAAGGGCAGTTAGCTAATTCAACGACTACTTCTGACTCGGACAGCTTCGGGGTTACTCTTGAAGCATATGTATTTTACCCTAACGAATCGTCTTGCTTAGGAACCGGTGGTCTCATTTATGTACTTAAGTTATTAATGCAAACATAAAGAGAAATTATTCCCGTGCAAGACTACTTTTCTGTTTTTATTAATAAGTTATAAGATTAATTACATAAAGAAATTATTGATTTAACTTCATAGCAGTTCATTATTATCCTAATAGAAAACTCTCAGCAACTTACTGTAAATGTCAACAAGAGCTGGCTTTTCAATGTACAAATGTTTCATTTATTATTACATTTAAGGGCAGTAAAATAAATTTGTCTCACTGCAAAAGGGATTGTTTAACATTATTTACGAACATTTGGTTGCATTATGGTAATATATCTGCCGCCGTTCTCTTTTTCAGTTCCTTGCCTCCATCATCAAGATCACTAAGGTTAAATTGCCATTAAAAGCTACTATTAGCTTCGTATGTATGCTAGCTTATTTCCGTAGTCATTTCTTTTTATTCTACCATTCTGTAGCATGTCGGTATGTTGCGAAAACTGCTAACGCACCGGACTCACCCTCCAATAGCTTTGTTCCTGAGTAACTGCCTAATCCACACTTATCATTAGGCGTTTCGTTTATACACTTGTACTGGCGTTGAAAACTACATTTTTGTATAACATAGGAGCTGAGTAACAACGTGTAAATCGGGTTGTGTCGTGTTGAAGCACCATATACAGGGTGTCCCAAAAATACCGACAGCGCCTAGTATATTGTACCGAACGGCAAACTGATCAGTTGTGAGATAGGAATCTCTGTCCAAAAATGAATGGTTTGGACGCTGTAGCGGATTGAAATTTGAGATGGTTGTACGTTCACGTTTCATCAATAAACTCAGCATAGATCTGTCTACATTAGAAACGAGCTTCGAACTATGTACCTCCTACTTCATTGTAGAGCCTATATCGGCAGTGCTGAGCCTCATGCACATGACCCAATGCGTGCGGTTGTCTTTGAGTATTTTCAATCGCTCCGTGAACTCGAGCCATGAGGTCCTCCGCTGACATTACTGGAGTGTCATACGCCATACTCTTCATACAACTCCACAGAAAATAGTCGAGAAGTGTCAGATCTGGTGGCTGTACTGGCCATAGAACCGTTCCTCCTCGGCCAATCCATCGAATTGAATATGCGACATTGAGGTGATTCCGCACATTTACATCAAAGTGTGCTAGACCTCAAGTCGGGCATTTCAGCAGCTGGTGCTGGTACATGTCGCACTGCTGTTGAAAAACTTTACTGTCCTGGAAAGTGCACAAGTAACGTAGAAGGATGGACACCAAGGGCTCTATGGAGCAATTTAGCGCATGCCCAGGAATGTTATCATGCTCTGGTCGTTCATCGCAGTACACAGATGGCTAAAGGGTTGCATATCTTCCGTATTAAGGTACCAAAACCAATGTTAACAAATTGTCACAACCGTTCGTTCTCAAACTTCGACGCTCTCCATCGTCACAACTATACACTTCCGGAAAGGTGTTCCTATTTGAAAATCGATCAATTTGCCGGTGTGTTTTTGGGACATCCAGTATATACCAGGTAAGTCAGCCAACCTACCGGTCTAGTTTTATGCAATCCACAATTTATACTCCAACATGAAGGCATTGGGCCCTTTGGTATTTGAGGAAATTCTGTAGCTTGGATATCTTTGCTATGCCAAAGAGATTATCAGTATGGTAGATGTTATAATATCGCTTTTAAAACACCTGTAATACGTAGCTGATACTAATGAAAGATTTTCACCACTGAAAATATGTAGTATTGTGACAAGCATAAAATTCACATTATGTTAATTTTATAACCCTACGCCTAAATAGCTCCATTGGAAGAAGTGCATAGACTTAAAGCACATCTTTGCCGTTAAGGTGGTTCGAATCACTTGGGTTAACTTATTTTTAATGTATTCTAATATTTATAAACAATCTTGGTTTAAACTAATATTATTTTTCACATTGTTAATGTCATTTTAATATGAATTTATGTTACATCTTTATTTAGCATTTATTATTGTTTAGTGTTTCCTTTTTAACAAACTACACTTAGGCAAGTGTTTAAATGCAACATACGCAAATTTTATGTTAATGAACTAAGAATTACTCACATTTTATCTAGGACAATAAGCAAATTACGCATCATTTAATTTTTAATATGGGAATTTTAATAGTAGCTTTGTTGCCGTGAAGGAAATGTATTTTCACTTTCTCTGCCACGTAGAGTAATACGGGGAAGTATTATATTTAGTCCAAAAATTCTATATCGAGATTTCACCGGAAATATGTTTTGAGACGTCCTGACTCCAAAAGAAGCATTTTTAGAAAAAGGTTCGTGTCTGTGTCTATATCGTGCATGTGTGTCCGTGTGTCTGTAAATAATGTAACTTATAAACGAAAAGGCGATTAAATACCAAACTTGGTATTTAAATTCGTCTTCCAAGTATGCAACATCAAGACTATCCTTGAATAGAACATTTTTCCAAAATGGTGATTCTCTGAAAAATTGCTCCAACGATTTTCATTCAAATAGCATACATTTATCATGTTTTTATGAAAAATGAAATGCATATCTTCAATTTTCTGGGAATGTTCTCAGAAGTCCTCTTCGCTATGGATGCCTTTTACCTAACTGGTAAAGCGTAATGACAAAATTTTACTGCACAAAAGTATAGATCTCGTTAAAATACACAATTTATGTATCAAACGTTTGTTTTTGTTTGCTTTTCCTTTTAATTGTGGAGTGAACATTTTCGGAGATATTCCATGTTTTTCCATTACTTTACTTGTTCTGAAATAGGAAAACGTTCATATCTTTTACCACTTAGCCATGCAAAGAGAACGTAATTTCAAAGCTGTCACATAATGGCCAGCTTTAAAATAGTTTACTATTGCTTAAAGCCTACTATATACCCATATCCCTCTTGCACCTACAAGAAATTTAGCTATATGATACCTTGTGCCAATGTTTTTCTCATTAAGATGAAGTAGATATAGGAATAAACAAACGCCTGTAAGAATATTTTACACAAGAGTATAGAAAGTCATGTGAGTGCAACACAGAAGCTTTTTAATAAATATTACCTTTCGTTGGTATATTATGGAAGCCCTGAAAAGACCCCTTTTGTAACAAGGTTCGGCTTGTTTGAAATCGCTGGTGATTATCAATTCTCAATACACGACTCCTTTAACTAAGTAAAAGCTCAAACTGCTGCCCTTATTGATTAAAATACATATGAGCACGCTTGTGAATGGAAATAAGTGATGAAAGTTGTTTTCATGCAAGTGCAGTGGTGGCTGCGCAGTAGCAACAATTTCTACGCTAGTGGTTATAGTCCCCCCTTAAGCAATTGGATTAACGATAGCGGTTAGGCAAATTATATCTTCAAGTTTATAACCTTCCTTTATCTTATACACATAATATTCTTACGCTGCCTTGTGATTAACATACTAAATTGTTTCTCTTTCACAATAAATAAAGCAGTAAAGTTCCATTGCTATCTAGCCTAAAAATATTTTAAAACTCTTTTATCAACATAATGAATTGTTTGGTTTTAAATTCAATGTTGTGTTCAAACTTTTAAACACGAAATACAATAGCTGATATTAAATAAACTAATAAGAAATTAAACCCCTAAAAAGTGGAATCATATCGTCCGTTTTATATGTTTACAAATACGAGTATAAAGAAAGTTCCTTTTGAAATTGTAAATCTTAAATTGTAAAGATCATCAAAGTTTGCTTTGTGCTTCTAACCGTAGCAGCGTCTGATATTGTAACGCTTTATATTTGGAAATTGAAATCCGCATATTAAATAGCAAACTTTCCTGTTTTTGAAACATTAAAGAAACATTCTCTCTGCCACTCTTCGTGAAAAAGACGTCCCAACGAAGCCATACTCGCCACTGAATGAGGCGTGGTAAAGCTGAACAGCAGCGAAGGTGAGGGGTGGCCGGTGGAGCGAGGCAAGAACGCATTTCAATGGAGTGGCCCCTTTGAGCCGATTTTGCCCATGCCTGTTATGGTGAATGCAATACCTTCTCTATCTATTATGTGAAGTAAACCCTTAAAAGGCCAACGTTAATAACACTAGTTATGTATCAAGGCAAAGCCTCCAATATTATCATAGCTGCTAAAAAAGGCTATACAAATGGAAGAATGAAAATAAAAAAATAAAGTCTACCTTCACTTCTTGAGAGGAACAGAGGTACCGCGAGACGCCGACTTTGGGGAACTCTTGATTTCAACAGCTATAGATTTAGTTATGGAAAAATGCGTTTTGAAATTCTACAAGAAACGGATTCGAGCAAGAGCCCATGACCTTTTTAAAAGCTAATTTATGTCTCAAATTGCTTTTTCATACAAACGAGTCGTAACAGTAGGAATTAAATTTATAAGTTTCGGGTCACAGTCTTCAATTCACTTTAATAGTATTAGTTTCAGTTTTATTTTGGGGGATTGAAGAATTAAAGGAACGCTAGTTACATGTTCTAACCTAAACACATTCTGTGTGGATTGCTGAGTACTCCTCTTATTCACAGTTCAAGTTATATTTTTCCCTGTTTTCAAAGTTTCCTCTGCAAAAAAGTTACTTTTCGCCTTTTGTCTCATTTCACAGCTAAACCAGCTAAAATTCAGTGAAATATTCCTCGTTTCCGAATTAAATGTATGGCCCATATCACTCCATCATTTTCTACTTGTGATATATATATATATATATATATAGGTTACAACCTCTGAATTATAAAAATACAAACTGGAGCAGAATTAAGATTTAAAATGTAATTTTGTCAACAATTAAAATTTCAAACTGCTGCCTCATTAATTCGAGCCTCGGTATGTGTCTTTGGCTAAATGTAATCTGTTTGTTATATGACTAATTTGGTGCTACATATCCCAGTTTATTAAGTATAGTGTTTCAATTTCTTTCCAGTCCGGGAAGTGGAACGGCCTGATTGCCGACCTGGTGAACAGGAAGACGGATATGGTGATGACATCCCTCATGATAAATTCAGAGCGGGAAGCCGTCGTAGACTTCACCGTTCCCTTCATGGAGACTGGCATCGCCATTCTTGTTGCTAAGAGAACAGGAATTATTTCCCCAACGGCCTTTCTAGGTCAGTATATAGTTAAATAAGGTACGTTGCAAATGATACAAGCACCTGTGTGTTGTAAAAAGGACAGGCAAATACAGAACATAAATTTATACACATGACTCAGGTATTTGTTAGATATACAGGGGTTCCAGAAAAGAGTTCCGGGGTTTTGAGGTGCAATATTTGTATTAAACCACAATCTGGGTTTAATGTGTTATATATGACTTTAAAGGTAATATTCTCAAGTGTTTATTACCATTTAGTGCATTTCAATGTGGGCCCCATTAGTGGCACGGGTCACATCCAAACGATATTTTACTTCTTCCCAGGTCCTGCCCAGCATGTCTGGGATGACAGTTGCCGCAGAGGTGATCATCCACTGTCTGAGATGGGTTAGATCTCAAATTTCTTCTGAATACACGAGGTTCTTCACATGTTCGCAGAAGAAGTCGCAGGGTGTTAAATCTGGGATTCTTGCAGGCCAAGGAGTAGGTTCTTCCCGTCCAATCCACCTGTTGCCGAATCGAGTATTGAGTGCTTCTCGCACACGCAAACTAAAATGAGGCGGTGCGGCATCTTGCTGAAATTCGATAAACCTCAATATCATCCGTCGACGGGTCCTTAAACCCTAATCACTCACTCAGTATCATCCAACTGAGGAAAAACATACTGTCCTAGTATGTCACAATAGACATCACCAGTTACTATTGACTTTTCAACAAAAATGAAGGGACCTATAACTCTGTCATGCATAAGTCCGCACCAAACGTTCATAAAGGGTCGCTTCATTGCCTTGTACAATAGGAAATTTATGTTATCAATGTTGTTGTTGTTGTTGTTAGCTAATGTTGGATTTCTGACAATGAAGTAATTAATCCTCTTGCTCTCCAATATTTTCCACTGATGGATGGGGCACTAGAAGTGGCCGGGCATATTTGAAGGTGGTCTCGATCCATTTCCTCTTGCAGATTACATAGATGGACAGAGTGGTGAAAAATATATCCCAATTCTGTTTAAATGTTTTGCCAGACAATCATGTCCTGTAATGCACCTGAAGGTTGCAACTGCTGTCTTTCGAGGATACTCAGGAATTACTCTTTGAATGTTTGGTAATTCCCATCTTTTGTTCTTTGATTTTTCACAGTAATATTTTGCAATAATTTTTTTGAATTCAGAGTTGAGTAATCTTTTAGCTGCATAAAATGGTAGATTGACTATAGATTTTTGTACACTGCTGGTACCCTTTTTTGCAAGAAAATCAGCTTTCTCATTATCACTCAGTCCACAGTGAGCTGGTATCCATTGGAAGACTAGGTGTTTTTGAAGTGCAGTTAGATGGGTAAGGATTTCCCAACATTCTATAATTGTTTGGCTTTTTGGTGACAACTTGGAAGTAATTGCTACAATTGCTGCCCTGGAATCTGAGAGAATAACTGCTTGCTGAAAATGTGAAATTCTGTACAAAAGATTTTGTAGGGCCATTCGAATTGCTTCAATTTCTCCATCAAAGTTAATAGTTTCATAACTTAAATATTTGTAATAGGAAAAGAGGTGACATGTGAATCCAGCCCCTACTCCATCTTGGTTTGATATCAATGATCCATCAGTATAAATATGGAGCCATTCATTTTCTGGAAATCTAGTATGGATTATCTCTAATGCCAATAATATTAGAACACTAGTTCGAGTATCACTTTTCTTAAGTTCTTCTGTCAGGTGTAAATAACATGTGATGTCTAATGTTTGTGTCAGATTGACTTTAGATATGAAGTTTTCCTTTGAATTAGGAAGGTATAAATTCTTCTTGATGTCTTGAATTTTGGAAAGAAAGCTCTCCTGAGTCTTTAGTGTATGTGTAAAATTTCTCTTGTTCCATGTATTGAATGGAAGTCTGATCAACTTTTCGTGTTGAGAAAGAGCCGCTTTTTCTATTTCATATTCAATAGTGCATTGGTTGGTTAGTATATTTCCATAGTTGGTATTGGTGTGGTTTTGATAGCACCTGTAATTAGTCTCAGACTTTGGTTTTGAAAGATTTGAATTTTTTTATTATTATTTTTTATTTGTTTATTTGCTGTTATAAGAACTTCACTGCAGTAAATAAATAATGTCTATATATACATTGTATGTTGTGTTAAGAGTTGCTCTGGAACATCCCCACTTCATTCCTGTTAGACGTTTTAACAGTGAAAGGCGCCCTTCTGCTCTTTGTACTACATTTTCTATTTGTTTGGTCCATGTAAGTTTGGTATCAAATGTAACTCCTAAATACTTTGCTTCCTTTGTTTCTGGTAATTGTTGACCCTCAAAATTTAGTTTTATTTTTAGTGGGTTTTTTTCTTAGTGAAAAGATTTGGTAGTTTGATTTTGTTGTATTAACAGTCATTAAATTTTCTTTGGTCCACCTTTGTAGGTTGGTTAAGGATTCTTGCATGGTTTTTTTCTAGTTTTGTACTTTTGCTTTTTGGTTTTGAAGTCCACATTACTAACTCATCAGCAAATAGTGCACACTTCACACCTGATTCTTGTATTTGGTGTGGCAGATCGTTAATAAATATATTTAAAAGTGTAGTGCTGAGCACTGCGCCTTGTGGTAAGCCACGGTATACTTGTTTGTGTTTAGATATATTTCTTCCATATCTGGTTGCAATAAAGCGTTGTGTTAGGAAATGACATAGCCATGAAAACACTGGAACTTGTATGCTTATTGCACTTTGGAAATCAGTAAAAACTGATACATTCTCTTCTTTTCTATTGAAGGAGTCTTTGATTTCTTGACTGAGAAGTAAGACTTGTTCATTTGTAGAGTGAAACTCTCTGAATCCAGCTTGACATGGGGATATTAAATTTTGTGATTCTAGAAACCAATTTAACCTGTTTGGCACCATTCTTTCCATCACTTTTGCTATTATACTAGTAAGAGCTATTGGTCTATAATTTTTTTATTTCTGATGCTGTTTTGTCTTTCTTCAAGAGTGGGGCAATTATTGCTTTTCGCCATTCAGCAGGTACAGTGGTTTTCCAGGATAGATTGTAGAGTTTCAGTAGTTGTTGTTTTGCTGTTTTTCCAAGGTTTTTTATGAACTCTCGATGTATGTGATCTGGTCCAGGAGACTTTTTGTTTTTTAGATTATGTATTGCAATGTTTAGTTCTTGCATATTAAAATTTTGAAAAAAGATATTGCACTGAGTGTTAGGATCACATTCTCTTTCTTGTTTCAAATCTTTCTTAAATCCTTTACGTTCCTTTTTATTATTTCTTGTTATTTTATGTGAATTAGCATAATATTTATTGAATGTTTCGGCTATGACTGCATCATTTACTAATATTTTATTGTTGTGTTTGATAGGTGTGCTGTTGTTTTATTTCCTGTCCTTGACATTTTTTATGAGCTTATGGACTTTGTTACCACTTGTCCTATAATCCATTTTTCTAAGAAATTATTGAAGTGATTCTTTTTAGAGTATTAATTTCTTCTTTTAGTGAGGCACATTTCTTCCGCCATATTTGTGTATCCGATATGTTTTTTGTTTGTTCAGCTGTATTTCTTGCTATATCCCCTTGCTTTTTCAGTTCTTCTAACTGGGGGTTCCAAAAGGGTTTGAAAATTTTAATTCTTCCACGAGGAATATGTTTTTTGCGGTTTCTAGGATGACTTTACAGAAATTTTTGCTCATATGATCTGGTTGGTTATGCAGCTGTGAGTTCGTTTGTTCTTTAAGTTTATGTTCCAGTTCAGTTTTGTATTTGTTCCAATCTGCTTTTTACTTTCTCTGCTGGTAAGTAGGGGAAGTATTGTATTCCACCCAAAAATTCGATGTCGAGATTACACCGAAAATATATGTTTTGAAGCCCCCTGAATCCAAAAAAAGCATTTTTAGAAAAAGGTCCGTGTGTGTGTCTGTGTGTCAGTCTGTGTGTTTGTGTGTCTGTGTGTCAGCCTGTGGACAGCATAACTCACAAACGAAAAGTCGGTTAAAAGCCAAAGTTGGTATTTAAGTTTATTGTCATTCAAGGATGCGACACGAAGATTTTGAAGAAAATAGCCCCACCCTAAACTGCCCTTTACATAGAACATTTTTGGAAAATTTTGATTTTCTTGAAAATGGCTCTTAACGATTTTGATTAAAATGTCATATGTTTGAGATATTTTTATGACAAATTAAATGTGTATCTGGAATTTTCTGGCTATAGCCCATGTAGTCCTATTTACTCTGGACGAATTTTGCATAACTGGTAAAGCGTTAGAGATAGACAAAATCTTGCTCTACAAAAAATGTAGATCTTGCTAAAATACACAATTTATGTCTCAATAAATTTTCTTGTAGGGTGAACCATTTCGGAGATATTCCTTGTTATGTGTGTGAGTTTCGGAAAACTTAGAACTTTAGCGAAATGCAACAACGTTGTTCATTTTTTATATGTTAATCGCGCAAAGAGAACGGAATGTCAAACGTCAAAAAGATTTGACTGTCGCACAAAGCCTGCTGTATTCTAGGATATTACGATTCTCGTAATATCTCCCTTGCACCTACAAGGAAATAACCAATAAGATAATTTGTACGAATGTTTATCTTAACTAACATGGATATATAGGAATAAGAGTTTGTCAGAATGGTTAGTACAAGAGTAGAGAAACTCATGTGAGTGCAACTCATCAGATTTTTTGAAGTTTCGATACAGATTTGTGTGACCTTGACTGTTATTTGTATTCTCTAGTTTTATATCAGCAATTACTGCTCTGTGACCAGAACTTGGATCTTCTATAACTTGTTTTTTGATTTTTGAAACAATATCTGTTGTAGCTAACAAGGGGTCTGGGTTATTTAATTGGTCAATAAGTGAGAGATCCAGTTCATTCCTGGGAGGACTGTAAATGCTGTATAAATGTAGATGTGTTTTGTTATCCCAAAAATTTAGCTTTATTAATTCACTTTTATCTCTGTTATCCATTTCTTTAACAATTTCAAAGGCGAATTTAATTTCCTTTTTGACTCCAACTAATATTCTACTACTTATCTGTCTATTTTTGGGTAGTAGGTGTAGTAGAAAACCAGTAAAATTGAAGTATTTAAGTTGATTATTTGTTAGATTTGCTTCTTGTGTGAAAAATATATCTATGTTGTAGTCAAATACAATTTTATTGAGTTCTGCTCTTTTTGTTTGGGTGAGACCACCCGCATTCCATTGCAGAAGTCTGATGTTAGATCTATTAATATAATGTTTTAGTTCCTCGAGAAGTAGTCCCCGCCCGGAGATCCGAATGGGGGACTATTTTAACTCCGGAACATTTTACCCCTCGAGTCATAATTCATAAATATTGAAGAGACTTAGCAGTAAATGTAACCGCTTTTTAAAGAGCACCATATTTTTAGGTTTTGGCGGTCACATTGCTCTCTCACAACCCCCAGAATGTCTGGAGGACCACACCTGTCGTTGGTTTACGGGTCTCACCGGCCTGACCGGGAGAGTTATCAAAATAAATTCACCGACCATATCCTCTGATTACCAATCAAAGGACGTATTACATGCCATGACAGGTCAGCATGATAGGGGTTAATATTTTAGAGAAATGGAGAGGTTGGAAAAATAAAGACTCCCTAGCCCTCGGGAACCCTAATAGCATCGGAGCTGAAAGAGAACAAGAGATGACCAAGGTAAGGTCAGATAGAAAAGTTACAGTGAGGAGCAAAACACCAGTAAGTGGAAGTAATGCTCAGCTTGGGTACCTTGTGGTCGCCGTTCATATATCCCCTAGACGGAGACCCCTGAGTAAACTGATAAACAGATTTATAAATCAGCTGTGACAGATCAGTTTTGGTCATTTCATCATGAAATAAATCCAGAGGTTAAATTACTAAAACAATTGAAGGAAACAATGCTTCGGTAACTACAAGTTGAACCAGTCCTCCAATACATTCCACAATACCAGTACAATTGGAAGAAACATGTACAATGAATGCTTTCTAGCAGAACCCATGCTTCATTATCATCCAACTGAAAAAAAGATCTCTGGGACATTCTGCGAAGTGATGAATGGGGAATTTCATCCTGCTTTGAGTCTGTAACAACCACCTCCGTAGCGCAGTTGGTAGCACATTTACCTCTGGTGCGCAGGACCTGGGTTCGATACCCGGTACCAGGGGATTTTATCCCCTGTGGGAGGGCTGGCACGGGATGCACTCAGCCTCGTTAGGTCCCGGGGGGACCAATTGAGGAGCTACTTGATGGAGAAGTAGCAGCCCCAGGTCTCAAAGGCCGCATAACTGGCCAGGAGGGCTCGGGGTGTTGACCACGTCCCACCCTGCACTACTGCACCCTACCAATGACGCCTTTAATGGACAGAAGTGGGTGACGCAGCGGCTGGGCGGCAAACCTTGGCCCATCATGGGCTGTTGTGCTAGGGTTATTTTTTTATGGTGGTGGTGGTGGTGGCGGTGGTGGTGGCGGTGGTGGTGGCGGTGGCTGTGGTGGTGGTGATGGTGATGAATTAAAGGGACCCATGGATTTAATGGAAAAACGATTTGCCAAGTAAATTTACTGCTGCCATGTTGAGGCTTGTTATTTCTGAACACAAACTTCGAATCAAGGAAAATGAAATTCAAATTACGTGTGAGTCTTTTACATTGCTTTAATACAAAATTCAAGGGACCAAGAAAAATCTCTGAATTAACAATGATTTTGAATTATAAATGAATTATCAAAGTTCCACTATAATATCAATTATTCATCCAAAATCTAAAATCACAGAAAAGTGTTTGTTGTGGCATAAGCCCAACTGGCAATAAAGTATGGAGATGGCAAAACAAAATGAACAGAGAAAGTTTTGATATCAATTGTTACATGGGAAAGCACAACTTATTCCTGCATGGCACTGCTCGTCGACTGGTACTTATCAATTTAACTGCTTGCATCGTGACAGGATTTATATTGGTAAAGCTAAACATCATTTGGAAACCAGAATGAAGAAACGTTTTAGAAATATTAAATATAAATAGATAAATCAGTTGCGGCAGATCATTTGAACATGAAATAAATCCAGAGGTTAAATTATTAAAACAATTAAGTGGACCCACAGATTTAATAGTTTGGGAAAAAATATTCATTTCGAAAAATGGCCATGTAGTGAATTTTGAAATACCACTGACTGATTCTGTTAACAAATTTGTTTTGCTTTCAGTGGTTGGTAATACATAGAAATACTAACGGATTTAGCATTCGTAATGATAGCAACCAGTATAAACAAGAGTAGCACCATTGATGTGATAAATATATCACAAAACTACAGTCTGTGTTTAATTTCAAGAACTGCAGCAAATTGTAAGATAAGTGAAGCATATAGTATCTAAAATATTTGTTATACTTGTAAACTTATATAGCGTTTGTTGCATGGCTATGTTTTACAACTGTTTCTGTGAGTGAGTAGGGTTTAAGAGCCCATTGAAAGCTAGGTCCTTAGGGCCCAAAGTCAGAAGATAAAAACTGGCAAACTCACAAGCTGTGAAGCTTCACTGCTAAAAAGTTAAAAAGTGAAAGTTAAAACAGCTAAAAATTAAAAAACAGTTAAAATTTAAAAAACGAACCGGTTAAATAATAAGTAGTTAAAACAGTAAAATACGTTGAAAGTCTAAAACGCTCTAAAATAAAATATAAATTACACTGTTTTGCGAACTCAATTTCAACAACAAACTGCAGCACCTTATTTACAATTACAGGATCATCGCCAAGAATCAAGAATTGAGTGCAGTGTATTATCCAGACCTAGAGACTGGTGCTCATTTGTACAAGTGTGTGCAGAACTAGCAGATAATATATTCTGTAAATATTATGGAATATAAATTTTCTGCATATAATATACATTTTTTGCTTTTAATTTAAAAGAATACTACCCCATATGAGACTTCACTATCTGTAATCACCTATTTTAGTCTCTCTTTCTGTATACCGTAACGATAAGCGTTCTTTATTTTCATTTTGATAATCTAATAACCCTAGTGCTTGTGTTAGATTTAATAATGCTAATCCAGTCTCACCTACATTGCACATTGTACTATGACTAGCTGCAAAAGTACTCTGCTGATCATTTTTGCATAATAGGTTATGCTTATTTGAACAAATCTCATTTTGTTAAAGCATACGAATACCAGTGTTTGAGTATGCGGTACATTTATCCAACAAGGTATAATCCTAATTGGTGTATAGCATAAATACACTGTGCATCTTTTAAATGCTTTGAGGTTTTAAGTATCCATTTCAGAATATAGGTTATTATGATGAATCTGGCTTTGCCCAGCCACAGTTGGCAATGTGTGCTTCAGTGCTCACCAGCAACTAGTTGCAGAGGAAGACGAGGTGGGGCACTCTCCCCAACATAAATACTGGGAATGCCTTCGACATGTGACCAAATAATTCTGGGTGCTTCTTTTCTCCCCTGTTTCCTGTGTGCATTCTGGAATTCTCAACAGTCATGTCACACGTCTTGAGAAAAAAAAAAAAAAAAAAAACTTTGATCCAAACATTTATAAGCGACCATGCGAGTGAGTGTTGTTATTGTCACATAAAGTGCTGTTCTCCAAATTATGACAAACAGTGATTGCTGCTTGGCATGCAATTAGTGGAGTGCAGGGTTTGCTATTCTAGTGAGTGAAGTGAAAGGAAGCAGAGAGTGTGATTCATTCAACTGCTGTGCACAAAGAAAAGTCAAGTCTTGCTGAAAACTGAACAATGTCCCATTATGTTCAGCTGACCAACTTCCTGTCTAAATTAATTCTACATACACACATCTGTATAGTGAACAGGTTCATTACTGATAAAAGACGAATTGTTTTTGTAATCTGCGGCTTCTGTATGTTCTGTATACATTTGATACAAGGTACATCCAGAAAATAAGTCCCAATGACCAATGAAGAGAACAAAAATATCACTAAGTAAGAAATATTTATTGGAATAATTATATAGATTCACTGGCTACTTTTCAACACAATTACCACCATTGTCGAGGTATTTATTGTAACGGTACACCACTAACTGTATGGCCAAGTCATAGGAGTGTCCCACTAATATCCAGAGCCATGAAGTCACTTCATTTTGCACCTCATCGTCATTGTGGAAAAGTTTTCCTGCCAGAGGCAATTTCATGCAAAAGCGAGTGAGACATCTGGGGGAAATGACAAGAGATTTCTGGAATTGTAGAGCGTTGGTTCTAGACAATTGCTTGCCATACATTTTACAACACTTCCGGTGTCACCACGGATGGTCAGCCACTATAGTCTTTGTTGCGAATATTGGTTCGTCCTTCAGTGAATTGCCTGCGCCATCTTACCACACTGTTGCACATAATGTCGTGTCCATATAGGTGACACAATTGGTGCTGGATCTCGTCTGGGGATTACTTTTGAGTTTGCAAAAATTGGATAACTGCACGAACATCACAGTTGGCAGGAGACATATCAGAGTAGCCATTTTCTTCTAGCACAGCGCAGTAACTACTGCCATCACAAGACTGAAACTTTACTACATTATTCCTACACGCTTCCTCTCTACTCCTGAACATGCACATTCCTGTCTGACTGGTGGTGCCATCTTTGGACGTGATCAAGATTTACTTTTTGGATGCGCCTCGTATATATGAATGTGAGCAGCAAAAATTCCTATTATTTATGAAAAGGCTCCAATGTGGATTAGTGGCCATGGGCACGTCTTTGTTATGTGTGTTGCAAGCAATATTTTTCAAGGTTTTCACATTTAAAATCAAATATTTCTGTATCTTATCTTGACCTGGTATGCTTATGAACATTCCTACACCCCAGTGTACATACATACATGCTAATCAGCTTTAATACTCTAGACTTTTCTTTTCTTTTTTCCTCCACTTCAAGCAAATACTTGAATCAGTGAGATGAATTTTGTATAATCTATATATCAACAGGAGCAACAATATTCTGCCTGGATTTCGTGTTTGTGAAATACAAATGGATTCTTGTGCTAACTATTCTCTCCAGTTTAATGAGAAAAGTATCATCGTTTCCTGAAAATTAAGTCAATTATAGAAAATAGTTTAAAGAACATTTCACTTACGCAAAGGAAAAGAAAGCATTGTAAATGTCTAATGAATTTCCTATGGAAGGCATATTGTGGTTGTTCAAATCATTTTAGCACCTCGTCATACACATGTAATCCTTGGCTTTCTTGCTGTATAGAAGGGAATAAGCTTTTCATTTCTCAAATAAATAACTGAATCGAATATAACGATGCCGAAAATACGGACAACTTCGAAAAACTTCCCAGTCACTGTGAATTTCTGAAACGATAGTAACGACGACAACATTAATGATACAGTAAAACTAAACCGAACTTAATCTTCTGTTCAGGGAATGTCTGCCTTGCCCGCATGGCGAAGATTAGTAGGTACTCAATGAGATTTGCTTCGGCTTGTGTGAAGCACAGCAGTAGTTCGGCGTTATTCACTAAAAGCTTGAATTCACGTGTTCATGTAGCTAAAGTATAAAAAACAATTACATAGTGTTTGTAAACATATGAACTATCTTATACTTTCACTACAACTATGCTTTTTGTGTTTATAGAACCGTTTGATACGGCCTCATGGATGCTGGTAGGTGTAGTGGCCATTCAAGCAGCCACTTTCACCATATTCCTCTTCGAGTGGCTCAGTCCTTCAGGGTTCGACATGAAGGTGAGGAAGATGAGCGAGGTAACTTTCATTTTCCTATTTGAAAATTCAGGTATATGTTATTGACACATAAAAAGTTAGTTAAAATGCACTATATTATAGCAGTAAACTAAATCTTCAATATTTTAGAACACAACTGCAATATAACTGAGAGTAGATTCAATAATATGGAAATGCACTTAAAACACTAATATTAGCTGCTGTAAAAAATAGTTTTAATATTCTGTTGAAGGTTTCTGAATTTCAAACAAAAGCTATTATCGAAAATGCCCGAAATTTTAGCAGTGGCATCGTCCTCCGGCGAATTGCTTATTCGAGCCGTGTTTATAAACTCATAGTTGGAGGTGTTGGCAGATATTTGTTATCATTGGATTCTGTATCATTCATTGAAATGCATCGATCATTGTGTTAATTTTTTGTCCTTCACGCCGGAATTACGATGAACTTTGCTTAACATGACGGGACCTAACGTGAAGTAAGGAACTAGGTCTATTAGATGCACTTAACGTAACGGGGATGATTCTGATTTGTTATTCTTCTACTCTGCAGACATGTAGGATATGCGAAGCAGCTTTCTTTTTCTAATCAGAGGTGGAATCAGTTGATTCATGATTTCAGTTTAACTTAACGTAATATTTCTCTACACCTTTAGGAAATCAAAATATCTTAATAAAACGTCAAAGCTCCTGAATGTCCAACAATAAATGTCATGATTGTGTCCTTGTTCTTGGATGACAGGCTTGCCTACTACAAAGTGACTACAACACATTCTTCATGTGTGTATTTGGGTGCTGCAAATTGTATTCATGTAATGCATATGTCGATGTCGTTTTGAAGTACTCTGCATAAATAAGGCTTTGAAAATTAATAACAGTTCATTCCTTGGAGACTGGAATGATATCAGTACCTGAATATTGTTTCAACGTACAAGTTACGTGCCTGAAGCCTGCGTTCATTTGTGTGCCCATAATACAGAATATTTTCTTAGATTTCGAGTGTCAAAGGATGACATTAAATTTTATACTCGTGTGCTATAAGGTAAAAGAGAAACGTTAAATCATTAAAGGGAAAGAAAAAGTACGCGACGATAAAGCATGTCCGACTTAAAAGACGAAAAAAGAAATTTACGCGATTGCAATCTATTGGTGTAGTGATTACCGCAGTATGAGTTTGTGGCCGCGCCGTGGCAGAGTAGTTAGACCGTTCGCCTCTTACCAAAGCGGCACGCGTTTGATCCCAATTTCCTTGTGGAAATTGTGGTGGACAAATCAATTTTCAATTTCTAAATTCAAAACAATTGTTAAAAACAATTTTTGGTTCTGCAATAATTGGTAAGACTTTCATTTTGAAAAATGTCACTAGCCTGTCCGTTTTCCCCGCCTTTGCCCTACTTCCATTTTATGTGATAGATTTTCAAATAATTTATATCTGTGGTATTCATAGCAGAAATACCAGATGTTCATTGTGAAATAAGTATTCATTGACCTGAATTATCTTACTGGTGCGTTTCTTCTTTATGATATGCCTTAATAGATGCAGAATTAGCATTACAGTATATGTTTTTTTAATTCTTAAAAGAATATCCCGTGGTTATCACTCAAACGCTTTCTGTATTGCGAGAAATTCCTCTCGAGGCCCCATGATGTGATGGGGCACAGCGTAAATATGTACTGGTGCAATTCATGCACTTCGCTATTCTCAAGTCTACTGTTTCCCTTCAGCAAATTCTTGATTGCACACAAGTTGACACAATAATTTAGAAATACGGTCTTTAGTGTGTTGCAAATAAGGGAGGTATACCGTGACGACCGAGAGACCTAGGAGAGTTGTACATCACCACTGATGATGCTTGCCGTAGCTGCAAACTACTATTGTAGGTTGCCACCCTCCTGAGAGGAAGAGCTAAGGTGAAGGGAGAACTACAACCCCGGTACAGAAAGGCGAAGGCAGCGCTACCGAGATGTACAGAACTCCCAATATTTGAAAGAGAGCCACGGGTACACCACCTGAAACTCCTCGCTGCTATCCAGAAAGGACGTCTCACGACCCGGGCAGCGGCACGCAACTGCCGCAAACGGGACCAGGGAAGAAGGGTTTACCGAGCGCAAGCAGCCACACCATCTGCCCACGGCTGTCCGAACCACAGTGTTGACAACCGAACGTGGAAGATGACGAGGGAAATTGAATGAAGAAAGGAAGTCGTGGAATGAAACTGAGTGTCCCTGCGTTCATCTAAGTGACAAGGGGAAACTACGGAAAAACCTAAGTCAGAGTGGTAGTCGCCGGGAATCGTATCCGGGACCTCCCGTATGCGAGTCGCACACGTTACCGCTGCGGTACCTCGTTTGATGCTGTGGAACTTTATCTTTGACTAGAACTTGTAAGATTTTATTTCTATTTATTCTATCAAAAATTTGTTTTTTATTAAGTCAATGAAAGCAATGTAGGTTTTTAATTAAATTTCCTACGGTTTTAATAACATCTTCATTGAGAAACAACCATTACAGCAAGATATTCCTCTTCTAAGCCATTTTGTTTTCCTCTGATTATATTTTGGTAATGTTTGTACAATTTATTTTTGATGATGTTAGCGTAGATTTTATACCCTGGCTTTAATAAATTGATAGCTCTATAATTCTTATCACACAGCTTTGGACCTCCTTTTTTAAGTACACTAAGTATAATAAATAGGGCTAGGAAGTTCATGCATTTGCATGTTTTTTCATAGGGGTTAAAAATGTATGCTTTTACATTATGTGCACGAATTATGGAATTTTCAGTTATTTGGACGTGATTTTATGGTGCATATAACTGCATATTTTCTTGGTTTTGATAAATGCATATTATTTCAATACTATGGCCTCTATATAGCATACTTTAATGATTTTTTTCCACCTGGATAATACTTTTCATATTGGTAGTGTTGCATATGATGATGTAACTCGCGAGGTGGCGAGAAGCAACGCTGAGTCATGTTGTTATGCAGTAAATCCCGTTTCCATTCTTGCATTATATGTTTGTGCGTAGAGAATAATCAGTGCGTTATCTGAGAGGTTTATATTAACAAAGATAAAGAGCAGGTCAACGTTTTGAGCAGCACGATTATAGCAACGCTTGCCTCTGCGTGGTCTTCAAACGTAACAGTGTTGTGAACTGGTTCCCTCCAAATTAAATTAGGCGTATAAAATGTTAAAAAGCTCTTCAAATGCCGAAAATAAAACCAACTTAGAGTGCTAGATTAATTAATTTACAGAAAGAGTTTTCGGGTGATTTAATATCTACAGATAGTAGGCCACTGTTTTGTGGAGCGTGTGTGAAAAATATAGGGAGTGAGAAAAGATTTCAAATAGTTCAGCACATAAACACAGCAAAACATACGGAGAATTTAATCAGAAAACTTGCAAACAAATAACCCGTTCTAAAACAATTAGTAGAGTGTTTAGGAAGTAGGGTTACTGAATTTTCCTATGGTCTGTGCTAAGTATTTTAGCTGATGATATTCCCTTGTTCAAAATTAATAATCCGATATTTAAAAACTTTCTTGCCAAGTGTACTCAACAACATATGCCTGAAAAAAGTACACAGCGTAAGACTTGTGTAGGGCATTGTTACAATAACATATTGTCAAATATACAAAATGAATTAGCGGATCAGTTTGTGTGGTTGTCTGTAGATGAAACTTCTGATTCTGAACGCCGTTCTATTGCTAATATAATCGTGGGTGCCTTAAATAATGGACAAAAGACGACACCTTATCTTCTTAAGGTGTGCGAATTGTCGGCCACTAACAATGTAACTGCACAGTTTGTGATGGACTCTTTGAAATTACAATGCCCAAGTGGAATCGAACACAACTGGTTGCTTTTATTTGCTACTGATGCAGGTCCTTATATGGTGAAATCAGGACTAAAGCTGCAAGGTATTTTTCCTAACTTAATTTATATAACTTGTTAGGCACACGCTCTTCATCGAATTTCTGAGACAATACGCTATTCTTTCCCACTGGTAGGTAGATTTGTGTCCAGTACAAAGATAATTTTTGTTAAATCTCCTAAAAGAGTTAAGTTGTTTAGATCAACAGCATCTAATATCCGACTTCCTCCTGCACCGGTGTTAACTCGATGGGGAACATGAGTCGATGCAGTTTTATATTATGCTGAGCACATAGAAATAATCGAAGAGGTTGTTAATTCATTGGATTCGAACGATGCTTCATCAATACAAACTGTGCAAAATATTATGTCAGGCACTGGGTTAAAGAAGGATCTTAGTTTCATATCTGCCCATTTTTCTTTCTTACCAACAGCCATAACGGCATTGGAAGCTGTAGGATCTCCTTTGCATGAATCACTTACTGTGCTTGAAAAAAACAATATGTGAGCTAAGTTCGGTTCCTGGTAGCATAGGACAAAAAGGTGAAAGAGAAAGTGAATTATGTAATTTCAAAAAATTCTGGTTATAAACAGATGTGCGATATTCGAGACATCCTCGAAAGAAAACCATCTGTCACACCAAGAGAGTTGACTCTCTCTGTGAAAGAGTTAACATCATTTAAATATGCCCCTATAACATCTTGTGCGTGTAAAGAACTTTTTCACGTTACAAAAGTGTTTTGCCAGACAATAGACGACGTTTTACTGTTGAAAATTTGTGTAGTGTTGGTTGTGAACTGCAATTTAGCAGTTAATACTAGCAGCGGGACCACTTTTGCTTCAACCTCTAAGGAATAAGGTAACTTTATTATTTACACTAACTCGTCTACAGCAAAGGGACATGAACTGTTCTAATGAAATAGTGCATATTTCTTGGCATATTTTGACGTTTTTAAGAGCATATTTGCATGCATATTTCAGTGTTTTTAGGGCATGAACTTCCGAGCCCTAATAATAAAGATTTACTTCAGGTTTCTGGAATGTCACATCAATTTCATATACAATTTAGAAATTTCAAAAATCTAATTTTAAAAGTGGAGCATGACTGTTTGAACAGCGCAACAGTATTCAGCAAGTGTTCAACAGGAGGTTTATTAATCTCTATGTCCTTTAAAATAGCATCGAGCTCATCCACAGCTTTGCTATTATTTAAATAAGAAATACTGCGGTCTGGTAATTTCCCTTTCACATTGGCCGTGCCTAGGCTTAGGAATTTGAACCAAATTTGTAATATTTGATGCCACACGGGCCTCAAACAATCGACCACCTTAGACACTTTGCCACTGAATTACCATGACTAACAAACTGAAATGCTTTCATATGATTCTTTAATCCAGGGGTGCTTTGTAATGTAAACTAAAGGCACCTTGCAGTGAGCAAATAATTTAATTTCTGAGCCTCTATGTAATCACGTCTTTAAGAGTAGATTAAATCAAAAAATGTTTTCACATTGGTTGGGAAGAAGTTAATATAAATCAGTTTTGAAACATGTCTTCGTATTACAAGGCTCTAGCGTGGTCTGTCCCTGAAAGCACATATAAGTTTATGTACCGGGTAGCTCGGATAGGTACTGAGCAGTAGGTTGGGTGGCCTACTCCCCAGTCACCATAGGGGCTTCTATCGTGATGTAGAGGTCTGCACCGGCTCGGACTAAGCTCTCGGGCTCAGGCCCGGTCCGGCCCGCGGGTCGGGTTCGGGTCTAATTTGGAAAATGTTTGTCGGGCTCGGGCCGGGCCCGGGCTTGAAAATAAAGAGATACAAAATAATGTATTATATATTTTTCTGAGGATAACACAATTATCACAGCATTCCATTACTAGGAATCCTATATGATTATTCTGCTGAAAGGTTTCAAATAATAGTGATGATGATGATGATAATAATAATAATAATAATAATAATAATAATAATAATAATAATAATAATAATAATAATAATAATAATAATAATAATAATAATAATAATAATAATAATAATAATAATAATAATAATCAGAATAAAATTAAATAATCGGGCCGGGCCGGGTCGAACCTAAGAATGTCGACCCGTGCAGGCTTCTATTATGATGTACTGGAAACTCCTCAATATGTTCAAAGTAAGATCCGTCGTTCTCACAGCTCTGCAACTCGTATAAGTATTTGCGGCAATAGTGTCTCTTACGACATTTACAACCATAGAATCTTTCATTCGCAAGCATAGTGGCCGATTTGACGCCTGCAGTCGACAATGATTCTGCAGTTGTTGTTCAATTGATGGAAGAAACTAGACGACTTGCCTAACTGGAAATCTTGACTATAATTCCTTGTTTCCATATCATGGCCGCTCCATGATAACGTGAGTGAAGAACTAATCACAACGAAGTGTGACTCACATAGTTACCAACCTTCAGCATGTGTCTTCTAGCTTCGCATTAACACCCCTCCCTAGGACATAAAGTGCCAGCACAAGTAGGCCACACAACCCACTGCTAGCTATTTGACTTAAGAGTACTCATAGCCGAAATTTGCAAATCTTGCCGTTTTTGTCCAACTTTTTCTCAATTTTTTCACGCGTTAATCTACTACAGTTATAAGTGTATTTTAAATACCGTGCAGATATAATTAATAGTTTTAGAAAAAAACACTTTATTCTACTTTTATTATCTAAATAAATATGTACTGCACACAATGTAGAAAATAGAGTTTCGAAAAAATAGAACATACCACATTATTGAGATGCTCATACGTGAACCTGGTGCAACAATTTTTTCTCTCTTTTGTTGTTTCGGAAATAATTTAAACCTTTCAATGTAATTTTTGTAACAATTTATTCTAGGTGGTCAAATTAATTATCTCATATCTTGAACATATTAAAAGTGTAGCAAACCCCGTAAGATAGTTTACTAAGTTAAGCCTCTCTGAGTTTGGGCTGAAAATTTTATTAGAATTGGTTACAAACTACATCGTATTGAACATGTTTAGTGGGCAAAAGTGTAAGAAAAATCAAAACCGAGCAAAATAGATTGAAAGAAATACCGTCCATTAGGCCGTGTGCTCTTGAGAATATAATGAATCACATGTTGAAGATTTCAAGTTCTCTGAGAGAAAAATTCGCAGCATGTATTATAAGCTAAAGGTTCAGTCTGTTTTAGGTAAAAATTATCTTTCAAATTAAAATGACCTTGTGTAGAATAAGGTTAAAATTGTAATTAGATTGAAAAACTGTATGTCACTGTCAGGAAATAAAACGCTGATCACAGAGATGGCAAAAGTACAATAATATTGAGAGAATTAAAATTAGGTTTTAAAAATATTGATCAGTGGTAGAGAATCGGCATGGCAAACAGAGGATCTACGAGTTTTATCGCCATATTACAATTTTTAATATGGTTTATGTTCCTAACTTAAGATTACCTACGACCAATGCGAACGAACTTTTCTAGACACCAATTAACCCTAATTAACAGGAATTCTATAAGCTAAACTGTTATTCTGTGAGATCTTAGATTAACTGAAGTCACTTGGAGTGCGCAGGATATATGATTTAGCTGGAATTTTGCAAATGCATCTTTTGCAGATATGGAGGCAATGGCACAGAGGTATAGTAATGACGCCTTAATTCGGAGTTTCAAGATGGGAAATCTGTCTTGACAATTACTTTTTCACATCTGATTCCAATAAACATTGAAATTACAAAGAGGACAAAATCCACATGAATGTTTACTATCACACCTGTCACATTAACAATTTCCGGTTTCTACACAATTTCTAAAAACCTAGCAATAGCTTATGTAACTACACCCTACTGTGTGTACGATGACGCTCAGTGTCTTTTCTTCTCTTACATGTAGGGTAATGGAATCCGTTCTAATGGTCCAATTTTTGCCACAGTTGTTTCCTCGGTAGATGAGATGCGTTGAAATTCGCCATAGTCTTCCCGAGATCTTGTCTTTTGTAATTTCCATACAAATTCAAATACCTGCATTTGGCAGGCTTGCTTATTTCTCTCGCTTTTTCCTGATTTCTTGCAAGAAACATCCAATAGTTGAGTGAGACTATAAATGGAAAATATCTGTCCCAGGGCAGCAATGGTGAATTCCACGAAAAGTTTTAAAATCATTGGAGAATTGAATGTTCTGCTGTAAGTTATATATTTAAAATCATTATATTTTAAGCTCCCAAGTATGTCTTGAAGAACACAGCATGTATATCATCTTTGAACGCATATTTTGTTCCAGTTGTCTGTGACAATAGCCATATCCAGGGGTACTTAAATATGGGGAGCGTTTGAAAAAGAGTTGCTGTGGAAGTTTTGTACTTTAAAAACGCAATGTGAGACCGCAACAGGCTTTAGCCCAATCCTTGAAGATAAATGAAGAACAAGAAGAAGTACATAACAGGATTCCAAATGTATACAACACCTCAAAATACTCTGAATCGCGAATAACCGTTGCCATCTTACTTGCATCTTCATAATGTTGCAAGAAGCATTCTTTGGGTGGCAAAGTATTCCCATGGAGAGACTGCCTGGGGTTTCTGGTATTTTATGAGTTTTTTACCTCCGAGAGATATTTCAGTTTATCACATAAATGTAATCTAATTTAGCTATGTTTTGCATACATTGCCGATTAGGATATCAGCTTTGCAGTCTTGGAGTGGGAGCACGAACGAAGCCAAGTGGGAAGAAAGGTATTGCCTGCCGAGAACGGACAGCGGTTAATATAGTGGTTCTTTCATTCCCGCTTACTCTGCGATTTGACCCCTCTCTCGATGCACTCAGGTCAAGGAATACCTGTAAGATGCGACAACTCGCACTCGGGAAGGAACAATAACTGAGTGATATTCAGTAGCTGTCAGGTAACATGACTCAAATCACTGCTACAGCGCAATTTACATCCGTTTTAAGATTAGACTGACACCACAACTAAGAACGCCGCAGACTCGCCGTGTCTCGCTAACTCCTCGTACCGTCCAATCCTTCAATGGCTGGAATACACTTCCTTGCTACCCCACTTCCATCCAGTAGAAATCGATTCATGTGTATATTTAGCCAATCAGAGACACCAATGTCTTCCCCACGTGGAGGAATTACAAGGGCTTGGTTGCACGTCAGTCTAAACTTTAAAATGGACTATATACTTTCCTGTCTTCGTTCATGGTCTAGTATTTCTGCTAAAAGAATGTACATTACCATGTTGAGGTTCATCTTTCCACGACTTGCACATACACTACTTCCAAGTCTGCTTATAAACCGTGTGAATTTGCAGCGAAGAAAACCGAAATACGAGAGTAATTCGAAACGTATGTTACAGATATCGCCCCACGCTAAGACCAGTGCTCAATAAGAGTGGCGTGTTGTGAGCAGAGAGCACATGTTCCGGACATCCTGCAGACGAATTTTACTGCGGTACTGATAAGCGTGCGAGTGAAATGGAGCGTCAACTCCTCCAAAGATGAAGTACACGGTACAATGCGATTCTTGTGAGCAAAACATCTAAATTGCATAGATATTCACCATGAAATTCTGGCGGTATAAGGACCAAATGCAGCATTGCTTCCAGCCATAGTGAAATGGTGCCAACAATTTTACCAAGGCCGCACAACGTGAATGATGGTCATTCTGCGGGAAGGCCACCAACATCGACCACAGACGACAATCAAGGAAATAATTCGGACGCAATCATTGATGGGCAGATGCGCATCTCTATATGCAATGCTCATCCCATCATCAGAGATGGTCTGCACCATCGCAAATTGTGCTCCCGCTGGGTTCCGCGATAACTGACACCAGCACACAAAGACCCAAGGTGTACGGCGTCTCATGACTTCCTTCAGCGTTACTTCGTGGAAGGCAATGATTTGCTAAGCCGCATCATTACGGGGGGTGAGACACACCTCCTCGCCTGCGTGGAAGAAATTCAAAGTTGCGCCACCAGCAGGGAAGCCCATGGCCACCATTTTCTTCAGTTGTGAAGGAATTGTGTGCATAGAGTTTGTGGCAAAGGGCACAAACATTAATGCTGATTCTTACTGTGCAATAGTGACATCACTGCGCAACGCCATAATGAACAAGAGGCGTAGAAACTAAGCAAAAGCATTGTTCTCCTGCACAACAATGCAACACCCCACACGACACACAGAACAAAATATTTGCTTCCACGTTTTCAATGGGAGGTATGGAAGTATCCACTATATCAGGCATGGGGAAGAGGGGTGACAGGAATGCTATCGAGTATTTACCCTCCCCACTTTTATCCATCACCAAATGCAGGCCACTTGCCTTTTCCGGTTCTGCTTATTTACATATTCACACGTCTTTTCAAACAAGGTACCGAATAGAAACGTGATGTATTGGTTTTGTGATTACGTGATTGTGATTACGTTACAATTTATTTTGGCATAGCAAACACAATGCATTATTTTTACTAGGAACACAAAAGTATTTATGTTCCCATTCGGCTTTGAAGCATTTTTTTTTACCTTGTTATGCGAAATGATTCCACCAACGATACAATTTGAGTGACTGACCGGTTCTCTGTGGTAGTTAGATAATAGCGGGAAGCGTGGCCTGGTAGCTAACCGTGTGTAACCGAGTGGACGGGTTTAAAAGTACGATGTATGGGGAAATGGCACAATGTGTCACTTCTCCCCATCCATGCACTATACAGTCCAGAACTTGCAACCATGTGATTCCCATCTTTTCGGCAAAATGAAGCATCATTTGGAGGCAAAGAGATTTTCCAAGGACGAGGAAGTAGCGCTTCTCAAATGCTATCATGACCAAGAAGTGGATTTATATCGTCAAGGAATTGAACGATTGATGAAACGTTCACACGGTTGTTTACAGAGACTTGGCCACTATGTTGAAAAATAATGTCACATCATGTCACTTCGTGAAGTGCAGCATTCAATAAAAATAATGTGTAGCTCAACTGATGTGCTTCCTCTGTCCGAAATAATAGTCGTACTTCTGCAATGAGGGTTTGATCTGCTCACTTTTTCACTCTATGTTCCTTTGCCTGGATACTTCGGCAATTTCTTCACTTTCGTGTTTCGTAATACTAGGTGCTTACGAAATATTTGCTGACTTTACTTTGAATTTTCTAGTTCTTTAAGCCATAAACGTTCAAATGCATTATTTTGTTTCTTCTGAACTGATTCAAAGAGTGTATAATTTCAAAGTATGCAAACAGAAAACCAGTGACTAGTAGGTATGGGCCTCCTGTGCGCTCTCGTGTAAGTGTTAACAAGATATGTATATACTTAAGCTATTTGCACTATCATGTAACAAGCACATGTGAAAACTACTTTTTTATGAATAATTCGCAGAAAATAAGTTAGAAGATTTATATTAGAGAAAGTTGTATAATTATAACACATAAGATTCTATTTTGTGTGATTTCTGATATATCTTACAATGCCAATGTGTACCTTCTAGATCTAGATTTTATGTCAAAATCCCTTATTTGGAATGTCTATATGTTCTCCTTGCTTAAATAAGAAGGAACCTTTTTATTGATATGCTTTCCAGGTGCTATCAGTAAAAGCAGGGATACCTTTATTTCGTGTGTGGTAATGGTCCCTCTGCTGCAGGCAACTAGCTTGGAAACACAGTTACAGAAGTGTCCCAGAATATACGGGAGTTTTTGGAATTTCCTTGATGATCATTTAAAACATAAATATTTTGGGACATGGAAAGATAGAGACAAACTTTAGAACGCAACACCATAGTCAGGATTTGCGACTCTTCAGCTATGCTAATGTATCTTCAGTTTTATTTTACGTTTTCAATTTTAGCCTACACACGGCATGTGTGGAAAAACGATAAATTAAAATCTTTGGATACATTTTGCTCCGAAAATATATATTTACACTGCACCTTGTCAGATAAATCTATAAGACATTTTGACACATTTTGTCCTTCGTGACTGGTTATGTTACACACAGTTAGGGTGCTCATAAGCGCAGTGCGCCCTAAAATCCGACATTCTATGACTACTCTAATAAATTTAAAATAGCTAATAATAGTCATACTGTAAAAATACTGGCACAGCAAAGTATAGAACTCAAAACAAATGACTGCTGATCTTAATACAGTGCTCAAAATAGTTAGAGGGACAAGATTTTGTTTCTGTGCATTTTTGTGGTGGTATTTATCAGTGGTGAAGCGTGAAATAAAAAAAAATGGGAACGCTATAACTAGGGCACTCTTTTTTCGCACTAACAGTGAAGGCGACAGACATTATAGTAAAGCGATTTCCCATTATCTTTCCAAATTATGCGATATTGATCAATAAATTAACATTATTGTTTTAGCGAATTTTAGTGATGATGTCAATTGAAGCGAAATTTCCTTATTTTGAAAAAAAAAAAAAAAAAAAAAAAAAAGTGAAATTCCAGAGATTTTGAATATAAAAATCAGTTGTCACTTTCTTTTAAGTTCATTCCTGTGAATTGCTAAATTACAAAAAAGAATGAAGTAAAAAATCTCAGTTACAAAAAATATTGCATTAATGGCTGGTACATAAGAACGGTTTAACATTTTGGAAATTGACCATTCTGTTATTAGTAAAGTGATGGTCTGGACAGACTAAAATTCTTGGTAATTGAAGCTTTTTATCTGACCATAGTGAGTGTCAAGAGCTTGCCCTAGATTGAAAAGAAGAAAAGGGTAGGGAATTCTCGGAAAACTAAGCGCTTTGCGCATTAGTGCACAATATCTTTCATTGTGAACTCTAATACGTTACAATGTGCCTATATTAAATACAATAAAAATATGCAACTATTATATATATATATATATATATATATATATATATATATATATCCATATAGTGCGAAGAAAACGAAAACAAACCCATTTCCCAAAATTCGAAAAAATGATTAGGAGAAAAAATCTTAGCTGATGGGGTATGTCGCTCATTCTAATGATGTAAATATCACACGCACTTTGAGTTTATGTACAACAATTTTATTCGCAAAGAAACACAATTGACACTGCATCAACAATACCTGGGAGTCACAACTGCGCTATAGCATACCGCTAACGCTGGCGTATGCAGATGGGAATGTGAGGGGCAGGCAGGAGATTGGTGAGGGGTGTGCGGGAGGCCATCCTAACCATATCACATGTAGGTAGTGAAATGCTAACTTGTCTCAACGTACACTGCTGTTTCAGAACGGAACAGATTGACTTGTAGATTTTGTGTTTGCTATTTTAGCTAAATATAGCTGCTCAACAGTATGATCTGATTTAGTATATTTACAATTGTAAATTAATATTCACAATGCATTATTATGTATGAACGTGATAAGACCGCGCCGTCAAAATGACCTTAAATAAATATTTATAAAAAAGTATGACCTGCGAAAAAAATCAGTGCTAAATTAATGTATAAAATAATTATCCTGCGTTAAAACTATTACAAAGCAAAATAAATATAAAACAATTAACACGGAAAAATAAGGGTAACGCTCAGCGTACTAGTGTCCCCAAAGCTACGTCCCTGGTATTGTCACCATACAATAATTGTTTTCTTGAATAACTAACCTTTATTTAACAATAGCACTAATCATATTTACATCTCATCACTAGCTTGGCTACTATAAACAGAAATTAAGCGGAGTGCAGAAAACAACATTGGACGATCCTTCCACTGAATCAAAACAACCAAAGAAGTCATTTCAGTATCCTGTATCAGCAGGAATTACTGCTGCACACCTTCGAGGCACGCTTCTGACCAACCTTCGCACGTCTCTTTGTAGGAGCTGTCCCATTCTAGAGTTAGGACATGTGCAAGCTTTTAAAGAGTCTGAGGAGCTATAGGATGCTTCTGGACATTACATTCTAGCATATCTCATAAATGCTTAATGGGATTGAGGTCTGCGCTTATAGCAGGCCAATTCATTGTCTGTATCTGGAGATTCTGCAAGGTGGTCATAGTGGCACCAGCTGTGTGGACTCTAACATTGTCTTGCTGCAGTACCAACTCGGGCCCCATCCCAACTGCAACAGGCATAACATGATTCAATACAAGATTAGCAATGTTCCTGGCAGAACCTTGTCGCCCTCTTACTACCACAAGACCACCTTTACAATCGATACTGATGCCACCCCACACCATGACTGACCCAGGGCCAGATCTGTCAGTTTATTGGACTGTAACTTCATCATAACGCTCACCACGACGACGATACGCACACAGACGTCCATCACACTTTGTCAAACGAAAGGAGATTCATCTGTGAAAAGTACATTGCGCCAGTGAAGAAGCTGCCAGTTCCTATGTTGTTGAGCAAACTTCAAGCTACCTTGTGATGACGTTCCAATCGGGGGACCTTACAAGATCTTCGTGGTCTTAATCCCACCTCTCGAAGCCTGTTTCGTATTGTCTAATCACTGACAATAGCACCAGTTGCCGCCCTCGGGTTGTTTAGATGGCCTCTAGCAGTGGCAGTGCGTCGCCGAAGAGCACAATTGACCACGTATCGATCATCTCTAGCTGACGGTTTACGTTTTGGACCCTGGCCGGTCTTCTAGTGTAGGTGCCACTTTCAATAAAAAAAATTTCAGGCCCTTCCAACAACAGAGGAAGCCACATCCAGCCTTCCTGTATTAATGTGACCACTCGAACAACTTCAGCCTCGGATAGGTACCTCATTTTAAAAATATTGAATATAAAAAGTTGTAGAAAGATACAATACTCCTTTAACACAAAAAATACACAACAATACGTAAATCATTACATTCTATACATAACCCACCTCAGTTTTCAATATAATGCAACATATTGTAATATTATCAGCAGGCCATAGCTTTAAAAGCTATCGAGGTGGACTGCACATCTTGACTAAGCATGTCCGCACAATAATATATAGTATGTACACCTTCATTACAAGCTGGAAAAATAATACGCTCTAACAAAGTCGTGTTCCCCTAATTATTTTGGGCACTGTATAATGAAATAGGAAAAACCAAAGCAAACAGCAAAGTCAGAGCATAACTAACACCAATAGCAAACAATGTATCTTCTTTCCTATTTGAGAACAGTAAAATACGTGATAATTACATCATGTTTAAAACATAGAAAGTAATACATTTCCTTGTTTTTGTTTTGATGGCAAATACCCTTTCTAGTTATTATTTCATAGCAGTTCAGTAGCTCTTCAAGAAACAGTATATAACTTTTCAAACTTTTCCTGCACCTCTGTACAAACATTACTATTTTAATAATTTATTGTCTTTACAGTTTGTAAAATACTTGCCTTGCTATAAAAAGTTATACTAATTTTAAATATGGGCTATACAATTCTTAAAATTCCCTGCAGCCTTTAAAATGCTCATACACGTATAAACAGAAACTTCCCAGGATTATGTAAGATGTAAAGCATGTATAAACTGTTGAATACGTGTAAACCCCAAACGATTCTTGAAACATAGGTACAGAAACTGAGAAACTGAGAGTACGGTTAATTAAGGCCATAAAATGCATGTGTGACAATTGCTGCATCGTCACAAGGTAGAAAGGGATTAAGGACAGTGGTACGTGTGCCAAGCTCAATATGGTGCTAAACTATATTCATTCCAAAATAAGAAATAAGGAGGGTTAGCTCTGTCATAAGGTAATGAAAATTACACCATGTTTTTGACATGCTCATAATACAAAATTTGTAATATCACTTCATTATTTTTGTCAATATAACTTTCAAGTGAGTTGTATAAACGACATTTTAAAAATCCATGTTATTAGGTACACATAGCCGCCACAATTTTGTTTGCAGATCTTCCGAATATTACGAGACATAAAGTACGTAGTGATGAACAATATGAGCGGATTAGTTTTTTTATCCAGTTAAATATAAGCTCTTTTGTGTATGGAAAAAATAGTATTATATTTAAAATGCATAATTTTTAAAAATGCCATATATTGCAGATAAAAATTATTGCTCCGCTCACTTTGTTAAACTAGACGGTTTGTAACATCACAAAAAAATTCAGCCCGAAACTTAAGTAGCTTCTGAGAAAAGTGTACCCAAAGCTGTAACATTTATACTTGCGGGAAAAAGGCAAAAAAGTAAATTCGTGTTTTGTTTCTTTTTTCTTTCCCATTTTTCTTCTAACTGTCCAAAATTTAAAACAGTTCTGCAACATAATCTCCTTGTTACAATGGTTCATGACCCTCACTCTTCCTCCTCAAGCTCCCTTTCTTGATTCTAGCCCCTCTGGTCGATTCTTGAGCAAATTTTTGTGCAGTTATAAAGTTATAGCAAATTTAAAATCGATGGTGATACTGGTATTTAAAAGGGGGCGTGACACAACAGACGTCATATTTTAATTTCCATTTAAAGGGCTTAAATATTAAGAATACCCAATACACATCGTTGAATTCGTTAAATCTCGTAGATGTTTAAAAGATACAAAAAAAATCAATTTTTGAGCCATTCACACATAATACTGTCCTTCAGCTTATTTTCAAATGAGATGATGTCTGTCTTAAGCGCCATGAGACTGTCAACTAATGGTTGACAGTCTCGCAGTGCTGTCATATTGTGTTCCCACTACTAGGAAGTGTCGCGCGTTCAGTTGAATTTCTCTTTAATATCTTTTTTATAAACACCACTCACGATAGGTCCAAATATTATGATATAGCAAAAATTAATCCATAAGGAAGGTAATATTTATAACACAACTGCGAAACCCATGCATACAACTATGTTTAGTTCAAATAGTTTTCATCATAGAAATGGATAAACCAGTGATGAATTCAGGGGGTGGCCCGGGAAGGAAAATCCCCTCCCCGGGAATTAAAAAGTGCCCGCTCCCCTTCCGAGAAATTCATATCTATTTGTAAATGCATATATCATTAACCTTCTCTCCCCTCCGTCAAGCTTAGTATCCCCCCGGAGGAAAGTGGCTGTATTCATCACTGGAATAAACACACCCATAGTTCATCATTTATATGCACATACATGTCTACAATTATGCGATACTGTTATGAAAACTATTGCCAGGATGGTTCTAAAGAAATTACGTTGAACAAACACCAGAAATTTGCTTATTTCCTTTCTTTGTTATTCAAGATGAGAGCCAAAGCTCATTTACCCTGGTAAGCAGAATGTTGCATCTAGAGAACCTCAGCCCTGACACTTTTATGACGCGAGTCCAAACGCTTGATATCAGTAATGAGTTGTTGCTTTAAGTAGCAATAGACCAGGCGTGGATTCGTGCAATGACCTTAAAGAGATGAATTTAATGGTTAGTCATAGAAGCAAGGATTACAAAGCCAGCTTCGAAATATTATTTTTAAGATATACGTTTTTTAAAAGATGCAGCAACTAGGAAGACAGATATCAAATCCGTTTAAACAATGCTCAGCCACTTATTGCTAAGCATACGGTGTAGGCAAAGCAAGTGTGTATCACGAGGTAGGTACTTACTTTCATTGCGCTAGACAGTAGGAGTGAGAGGGAAATATGGAAATGGTGGAGGTAACGAAGTGGCAACGCGTAGTTATTAACAGCGTCTGAAGCACAAACTTCTTCGTATTTGAAAGGCACTCTAGACTGTATTAGAGTCCAGGGTACCTACAAGATTTGCTTGTTTACTTTCACTTGTCTTCCAAATCATCGTGGTTCTTAGTGTGTAAATGTAGAAGAGCAGGAGAGAGACACTGCAGTGATAAGAGTGGCATAAAGAAGTGCAAGTGGCACCAAACGGAAATAGTTATTGGTTCCCCTCTCATCCGCAACACTTCCCTTACCCAAAACTTCGATTTCTACTTTGTATCACTCTTAATCCACAGTGCGAGGTTTCAACACAAGACATTTGCAATCACTCCCGTAGACATAGATCCTGGGGCATATTATACAGAGTGGAAGGTACTGCTCCAGGGATTCTAAATGATGAGTGTAACGAATATCTTCAATACAATTATTGGCAATAAAGAGTCGTTTCGCCGGAAAAAAAATTGTGTCAAATATTTGGAGTCATCTAGCTTCTTGAATAATGGGTATAAATAGGTATAATGGTTATAAATGACATATAATTTCACTAATTGCAAACATTGTGTAAACAATGCTGTAATACATTTTTATCTTAATTCGTCACAATTTAGTGTTAAAATGTCATGCAAAGTTTAATTTCTAAGAGCGGTTTGGCAACGTCACGTTAACTGTGGCTAAATTCATTACAGCACTGTTCAGACGTCTGTGCGACGGTTAGTGAAATAATAAACTGTTTATGTCCATTCGTCAAGAAGCTAGATGGCTCCAAATGATCCAAATATTTGATACAAATTATTTTTTCAGCGAAACTGTTCTTTATTGACAATAATTGTATTGGACATATTTGTTGCACTCATGTAGAGTGCCTAGTTAACGTATGGCCGAAGACGTGCCTTCCACGCGGTAGTGTTGGTAGAGAAATATTTAATTATTTGCATTTAAAACGGTTAAGAATTCCAGTAATAAAATGTATTTTTACAGCAAGTGTCTCCGTCCCCAAACCATCGGTTCTCACTGTTCCGCACATATTGGCTGGTCTGGGCTGTGCTATTCCAAGCTGCTGTTCATGTGGATTCTCCGCGTGGCTTCACTGCCAGGTAACACATACTTTTGTAACATTAACATCTAATGTGAGTTTTTCTATTTGTTTGCACAGCCATCCTGAGCATCTACCATCATCGACGATTTGGACTTAGGAGAACATCTTAAGCTGGTAACGCTTTTGGGTTATCTATTAGTTTATTGCTGACATTAAGTCTCCAGAGATTGGTGAATAATCTTAATGTAAGATCAGTTCAACATGGAATCAAAGACAGAATCCTCATTTAGAGGCCAACAACTAATAGACAACAGAGGCAGTCTTGCATCAAAAGTCAAAATGCAATAAGAGATAAATAAAATTGTGAATGATCTCCTTATATAAGTGTTACCATGCACCTATTTCAATTTTCACTTCATGTACAATTGACTTGAAGAGCTTATCACGGTACTGTAATGTAACAGCCAAACACAAATATCACATTCTTCTTACCTCGAGAACTCCAAGTAAACCAGGAAGTCAATAATAATCTATCAATTCAAACAACTGAAATTTTTAAAGCTAAGTTCAAATAATAATTGTTGATAGCAAGAATTTTGTGTACCTTAATGTAGATTAATTTCTTCAATGTATAATATAACATCATAAAAGTTAGCATAACAAGTTTCAATTGCAACAACTTTATGCAATATCCCACAACGATGTAATACATAAACTGAAGAACTCTTCTTGGTGCAAATATATTTTACCTAATTTATTGGTCCGCTTCCATTTATTAAGTATTTTTACAGATGGTGTGTATTTCATTAACTGGTCGGTTAGCTGTTTAGAGTGTGAGACGCATGGCACCAAATGGGGTATCAGGGATATTTGGCTTTTTAGCTACTTGGATAAGAACTCAAGTAATGTAATATTTATACTCTCGTTTACTTAAAACATTTTTTAGCATTATCATATAAATGGCATATAAATTTTAACAACCATAAAGTAACATGTTACATTGGTTCACGGAAATTACCACTTAATTACAACTCTTAACTTTTCACAATAATTGATTAATCAGTTTTCTACTTATTTCTTCTTACTAAAAAAATCTCAAGAAGTGGCACAAGTCCATAATCGCGTTCCTTGTTTGAATAATCTAAGAATATATGACGCTGTTTAATGCAGCGAAGTTGTTGTTGTTCCCGTTGTTGTTATTATTGTTATTATTATTATTATTATTATTATTATTATTATTATTATTATTATTAATTATTAATTATTATTAATTATTATTATTATTATTATTATTATTATTATTATTATTATTATTATTATTATTATTATTATTATTATTATTATTATTATTATTATTATTATTATTATTATTATTATTATTATTATTATTATTATTATTATTATTATTATTATCATCATCATCAATATCATCATCATCATCATCATCATCATCATTATCATTATTATACATCACTCACTCTTCCATTTGCATTTTGGTTATCGAAGAATAAGGAAGTAGAAAGTAAACAGTCTGTCTCCTAAGAAACGAAACTTTAAAAATACTGCCGGTATTTCAGATATGAAAGATTTTTTAGCCCACAGTCAGCATATCATGTTGGCACTACAGACAATACTTGCTTTTCATCTCCACACATACAAATCCATGGAAACAATATCGTCAGATGTTCGAAATACATTAGTAGGGATAGGAATAGAAAAGAAATGTGTAGCATTTGGAGCTGATGCCCACCTCTGTGTTGTGGTGGTAGCATGTCTACCTCCTCACATTTAAGAGGTCCCAAGTTCAAATCTCGGTTAGGGCGAGTTATCTGGGTAAGGTTTTCCCCGAGGTTTTCCCTTATCCTGAGATGACGAATGTCGGATAACTTTGAGCTATATGTACCTCAAGCTCATTTAAGTGCCGTTTCACTAATTTCATTCATTCATCATCCGACATAACATTGCGTTGAAATATGTTAATATTAAAAAAAAATAAGTATATAAAAATAAAGAAATTGGAGCTGACAGTACAAACACAAGTTTTTGTACCATAAATCGACCAGAGGGTTAATGTGTATTCACCAAACCGAAGTGCAAGATTACTCCTGCAGTATGACTGACTGTTGAACATCGATCACATTTAACATTATATGTTTCAGGATTTTAAGAAAATGGTATAAGTGTGTATGCCTGTGAGTATATATAAATAACATTTAAATTATAAGTTTACATTATTTTTGCATGGGCCGATAGTGTCCTGCAGTCTTGTCAAATGTCCTACATTTCCATAAAATCATCTGGTAACTCTAGATTACATTCTATGTCCGAGTCATTGTCTGTTTTCCAGGTTCATGACCAACGTGTGGGCGATGTTTGCTGTAGTGTTCCTTGCCATTTATACTGCCAACTTGGCTGCCTTCATGATCACTCGCGAAGAATTCCACGAGTTTAGCGGCATTGATGACCACAGGGTAGGTACTGCACCAGCCTTTGAAATAGTTGAAGTTCATATATTTACCAATGATTTTTTATGTTATAATGTTTAGTTAGTGAGGGAGCTGACAAAGTAATTGTAAAACATATTTATTTTACAGCACTACCAAAGTTTCAGAGTTTGAGTATTGATTTAGTTGAAGTGATCATATCGCTCGGCTTGTAACTAAGTTTCGTTTAATCGGAATCGAGCTATATGAGCAGGAAGTAAATAAACATCACTGCGTACCAATTCATTCTAAGCGCAACCAATTATTGAGTTAGTATATAGCTACAGTCATCTCTATAGTCACTTGAGGGCCATAACAACATGACGGTAAGGCCTTAAATTCCCCAAATGATTCGCAGTTTCCCGGTAAACCACAAGGGAATCACAATCGTAAGTACTTACGTCCCGAGTTTTAAGTTTTTTTTATAACAGATTCCATATATCACCCCTACGCTGTAAAGGCAGAAGAGAAAGAAGAAGAAGAAGAAGAAGAAGAAGAAGAAGAGGAAGAGGAAGAAGAAGAAGAAGAAGAAGAAGGTACCATATATCAGGCCAATTAATGATACTTGATTGTTCTAACACACAAAAACCGTGTGTAGACAAACTTTGAAAGCTAGATTCAGAAATGAAAAATTCAATGCCATAGCCGGATCTTCCGCTCTACGTGCGCCTGCTCAGTCTTCAGGAAATTATTATATAAAAGCTCTACTGTAATTATTATTTTGTACCACTATCATAGATCAATTAATTTATTAACTAATATAAGTTTAAGGTCACATTATTCTTTATTTGCATTTAAACTAATTCCAGATTTGAAAGAGACATGACCCTTTGCCACTATGATCAACACTAATTTTGTTTAAAATTTACTTTCACAGCTTGCCAAGCCATTTAGTCATAAGCCAATGTTCAAATTTGGAACAATTCCCTGGAGCCATACAGATTCTACTCTCAGCAAGTACTTTCAAGAAATGCACCATTACATGAAGCAATACAACCGCTCAACTGTTGCAGAGGGTATCGAAGCTGTGCTTGCAGGGTATGTGTTGAATATGTTTCGTTTCTCACACATCTAAGCATTTAAACTATTATTAGACCAAGGACATAAAATCACTTTAAAAGACGATTCAGGTAGGTAAGTAGTAGTACCCGTAACTATATTAAAATAGGCTATGCTAAAGATTAGGACAAGGGTCCTTAACATTTAATGATAAATAAATTAGATTAAGTGTCGAAGTCTATTCAGTAATACTGTATTCTTTATAAGACAGTTCGAGCACTTCTATTAATGTTCTACCTATGATTACATTTTTATGCCATGTTTGTTTATGCCCATTTGTTTGGTTTCGCCTTTTGGAACACTAATATTCCAATGAAATGCCGTGACAGTAGAGAGAGAAATTGCAAGGAGCCCATCAAGACTTTGTGGCAAGGTTTCTATTTGTATGTTAATACTATTCTTATAAATTCACATTTGTAGTTAAGTCAGTAACTTCCCTCATGTGGCAGTGTAATGTCTGTGCAGCTCCAGCAGATAGACAGGACATGTGGTTGC
>JAUKNM010000054.1:927087-929587 GCA_030765045.1 Tenodera sinensis | reverse complement strand
AGAAGAAGAGGAAGAGGAAGAAGGAGAAGGAGATGGGGAAGGAGGAGAAAGAGAAGAAGAAAGTGTGCATGACAATGGTTCCAAAAGAAGTTGCAGAAATGATCAGAGATGCTAAACATTCTCAACCATTTCATATAATCATGATGGTCCCTGGGGATTTTTATGACTTTGCCATGGAATGCGACAGATAATTAAATTAAATACAACACCCCTCTCAGCTGGATAAGTATTTCAAGAGCCCAATTTCCATCAATCAAGACAAGGCGAATATTTGACAAGTTATAATCGTGGACAGCACACACCTCAAAAGAGGAAAGTCCCTTAATGTCATCAACGGCATCAGTCTTAGAACTACTTAGGAGGATTTCAACCATCAGTGAACCCAAACAAAAGGACTTGTTAGACATGTTGGACTATTTGGATGTAAAATATGAGTTATATCACAAAATTTGTCCTTGGTTTTTAGGTAAGCAGACAAAAAAGCATACAGTGATTCATCATAACATGTTTTATTGCACAATTTGTGCCTGAAACAAAATTAGCCTAATCTTGTGTGTTTAACTGATAAATGTACTGGTCCTTGATTTTTCATCAATGTACAATATCTGCTTCACAATGTTGGCAGACCCATTTTTTTTTTTTTTTTTTTTTGTCTCCTGTAAAATTCACTTTTTGTAACTTACTATGTTTCCCATGTCAATGCTTGAAGTAACTGAGGGGGAACTTGTGGCAAAATTGCTGGAAAATGATAGTTATAGTAAAATATTGATTAGCGATGATGATGATAATGCAGGGGCATCTTCAGGATTTTCGTAAAGAACATGTTGCCTAACTCAATTTTTAAATTCTAAGTATCCGATAAATAGGAATACCTGAATTTAAACATGAATTAATGCAAAGGTTTCATATTATAATGTTAATAACTTTATGTCAAATGATATTTATTTCCACAATACAAGAAACAAAATGAATTTAAGTGTTACTGAGCATAAAACTTCCCTATTTGCAAAAGGGGTAAAGTATTGTGGGACTATGCTATTTAATAAATTGCTAGCGAATTTAGACAAAGACCGTGCGTTGTTCCAAAAGAGATTTAAAAAATATGATGAGTCCTTAATTGCACAAGAAGGCTTATGTAATAGTAAGTTTAAAATGTGGCTGTAATAATGGGTAAATGTAGCTGAAGGATATATATCTTGTACCTGTATTGGTAGACCAATTATTTGTCCTACCACGACCTCCATCTTAGGTCTGTCCAAATTTTTATTCAAAATCAAAGTCCTTGACAACTTTGACAATATGTTTACATAACACTTCAGCATATAGCTCTGCATTTACATCAGAAAAACAAAATTTCCTGAGGTTCCCTTTTATTGTTCACATATCTCAACCATTAGACAATTGTGACTAATTAATAGAATCTATTGTCCCTACTAGAAAAATGGAAACAAATTCAAATGCAGAAGTTTCTTATTTGACAGCTTCTACAGTCACTTTTGAAATATAATTTATTAGGTCATTTTAAACTGTAGTTGATGTCCCCCCCCCCAAAAAAAAAAACTGTGCTTTTCCTCTAAGTGATATTCGAGCATAACTTTAGTTTACTAAGAATGTTTAAACAATTCCATGACATTTCCTCTATTTGGGCACTCAGCAGAATCATTGTGGGCCCTACCTCTTGTTTAGTGAAAAAGCACAAGCCATCTACCAATCTTTTTAAAATTTGTCTGTTTTGGCACAACTTGATTATGAAGTTGTACGGATATTTTTGCTTGGTTATTTAATTACACATCTATTCTTGTTTATTTATACCTTGGAAGTTGTAGAATGGCTCTAATATGGAAAAGAGATTTTTCATACCTTGTGATAGTTGATAACACTTTCAAATTACTAATACCATGTTTTGTTCATATTTTCCTGTTGATGCTAAATAATAGAGACCAACAAAGCCACTTCTGATCAACTTCACACCTGATTTTTATTACATTGTGAAATTGGAAAATATCTTGGCTACTACTGCTGCTCCTTCTCACTATGTTTATTGGATAAACTAGTTAAGGAAGGTCAAAGTCAACAATTCCCAGCTATTTCTTGTTTCTCTGAGAATTATTGAAAGTTGAATGGAATCTTAATCTTGTATGTAGGCTTAATATTTGATATCTTATCATACACTAGAGTCGTGGTTATCCGAGCTCCGATTAACCAAGTTCCGGTAAGCCGAGGTTCCATTTCACAAAGTATGCTCCCCAAAGTATGTAGTGTAACGGGAACATGTGTGCATTGTATGTATGCAATGTAGGTCTTTTTTCATTTTGTGTTTCTCTGTTATTTTTATTTGGATGTACTCATTTTTTTTCATACCTTTGACCAAGTTTTCATTCATTTCACCAGTTTACCATATGTTTCCCTCTCGATTTTTGACAGAGTTTGTATTATCTGAGTTTTCAACTATCCGAGGTACTGTCGGTCCTCCTTACTTCAGATAATGGAGGCTCTACTG
>JAUKNM010000054.1:827087-922087 GCA_030765045.1 Tenodera sinensis | reverse complement strand
TTAGTTCGGTTTGTTATAAAAGCGTGTTTTTAGTTTTTTTAAACTATATTTTATTTTCTTATTCTTTAGTCTTAAACAATCAAAAGTAGTAATAATCCGGAGACTCGATTTTTGGTATGGTAGAGTGGGTATGTCTCTTACTTCGATTTTGGATCAAAATTAGGCAATGAAGGGGACGTTAATGATGTAATATTAAAAGCTTAGTTTATTTTATGACTTATACAGTGTATTTTAGTAATAATTAAACCATTACAGAAATAATCCTCAGAAAAACATTAAATTCAAACGTGCATAAAGAACATCATAAGACAAGTACACTTGCCACAGGCGATTTTTTTTTATACAGATACATATATGATAAGTATGTTGCAAAACCGACAAGGACTATCCTTTTTTCCTCATTTTCCACAGCAGCATGGTGAATGTACTCTTCGTTACTTGTAGGTTCACTGATTTTTATCCCTTTGGCGAGCCTATTGGATCCCTTCTCCATTTTCAACCTTCTTTTAGGCACAGCTTCATAATCTTCATATGAGGTGAGACTTTTGTCGCTAACATTTTTCAGGTTTTCTTGGCACATTGTTTGGCAGGTGAGGGCATTATGGTAATGCAAGGTAATGTATTCATGAGCTCTTCGCTTCCCTGACTGTTTAACCCTGATGGAAATGTTTGTGACAGTACAGATTGACTTCTAGAAGCAAGAATCTCAGCTTTTTCCAGAGGATGTCTCAGGAGCGTCATCCAAACGTTTGAAGTATTTGTAAGGCAGATATTTGTGTTCTTTTATAGCTGAAGAGTTGAATGTATGATATCGGTGCACTTACAACTTGTTTACATAAGCCTGTCCGGCAGCAAGTAAACAAGAATCCAGATAAATAACTGTATAGTCTACAGTACAGCCTTGCATTTTGTGTACCGTCAATGCCCAACTAAGGATTAATGGCAACATCCGCCTTTCAGTGGTACCATAGCTATATTTTGCTGGAAATTGTATCGATATTGGTTTAATTACGTGTATACCATCTGGGCCGAAATCGATACGCACTGATGGTATGTCCGTGTCATACAGTTGATTACGACGGAAATGTGGCCAGATAATTTCAGTAATAATACCCATATTGCCATTTACTAAACCCTTTGCTACGTCAATATTTGATCTCAGCATTACTTTAGCTCCCACGAAAATCTTCAATATCTTATTGATATCATTAGGCATAACAGAGTCCACATTCTTATCACCTAAATTTCGTGCTTCGTCAATAAGTTGATCTTGCGCCTTTATTGTATGGATATTTGTACCCCTTTTCTCAAAATACTGTAGAACTTTCTCATTATGTTGATCTACTTGATGAGTCGTTGGGTAAATTCTTAATGCTTTCTCAATCGAAAATTCATTGATATCTATCTTTGAAACTTTTTCTAGAAGTATTGCAAGATGTTTAGATGTCAATTCTCCAACTCTTAAAGCATTTAATACATCAATAAATGTTGTGTCTCCTTGTTGGCGTATGTTTTGTTTAAGTTCAACTAGCTTGAACACACGCCATAAATGTGTAGCTGGTTTCATATGTTCCGGTTGCTGAAAAACTTGACGTCCTCGCACAGGTGGTAACTGCATTAAATGGCCAAATAATAAAACATTTATGCCTCCAAAAAAAGGTGTTTGAACTTTTCAGCTGTCGCAGATGAGAGTTGATCATGCAAAGCATCTCGTAAGGAACCATAGAAATTTCATCTATGAATAGATATTCAACGTTTTGCCATATTTGGCGCATTACTCTTAAGTAGTGAGCCGATATCTCGCTCAATGTTCATCGAGGACGTAAATCATCCAGTGCTCCCTCTGGAATAAGTCAAACTGCCCGCCTTCACTCGAGGATGTTGTAGCCAGAGCATCAGAGAGGGAGCCACGCATACTCCTAATACAGCGCCCCTAGACCTCAGTGAGCAAATGAGTCGTGCATGCGCAGGGCTACTTTGAACCAGGTTTGGACCGCCGAGGGATATGCCGTGGATATGCCTGGTCTCATGCATTGAGCTCTCGCAGTGAGAGGAAGTCGGCTCTTCGCAACTTCGTAGGGAGGCATTAACTTGTGCTCACGTTAACTCTTAACTTTTTCTAAATTCATTCTAAATGCCTTTCTGGTTTACTTAACTTCGTTTGATTTGTGTTTTGCGCTAGATAATGGTTTTAACAAGGTTTCGATGTCAGAAGTTTATTTGCAAGACTTTCGTTTCATTTAAAATACAGCTTTGTCTCATTTCTAATATTATGTGAATCTGTCAAGTGAGTTTGCAAGTTTTTCAAGGCAAGTTAAATTCAAGTTTGTTATATTTATATTTTGTTATTTCTTGTTGTTTAAATAAAGGTAAGCTAATCTTGCCCACTTTGATTCTTAATTTCTTTCCAAGATCCTAAACCCAGTACGTTCACATTACAAAGGTAACCCATTACGTTACAGTAGTTACCAGTAAGAAGTGGCATTTTGACGATGCCTCCATCTTTCTGTACTGGTAACTTTAGCAGACGGTGTCATGTAGATGCACCTACCAAACGTGCTGCAATTCCGGTGAGAGCACCAACTTTCACAGCTGATTTTCCATAAAACCGGTTGACTTGGTTTTTTAACAAGTTGAACAGGAAAGTTTTCCCAGTGCCTGCTCCACCAGTTATGAAAATTCTTTCTCGTGTTTTGTCTCCATTAAGTTGATTCTTAATACTATGTGTAATAAAAGTAAATAGTTGTCTTTGGTCGATATTTATAGGCTGCTGTGCTCTTTGGAACTGTTCTTTGCTCATATTTATATCTGGAAATTCTTCCTCCCTCTTCACCTTCAGAACTTACTGTCTCTGGATGCTCTAAAATTTCAAATGCATGTACTTGATTAAAAGCGTTTTCAAGCTGTTGATCACGCTCTCGATGTTGGCACATGTATCTACTCATTGCCTTCAATTCATTTCCTCGAGCTAAAAAACCATCTTTTGCATTAGCAAGCCCTTGGATTAATTCAGTTTCAGATCTACAAGGCATATATTGAAGTAGTAAACTGTAGAAAAAGTTTTCTGGATCGGATGATGCTATGAAGTATGGCACTCTTACAACTGCAGGAACGTTCCTCACAGCCATTTTACTGTTATCTGACAGCGTAATAAGTTGACGACGGACATTTGACTGAATTTTGTAAGCATCGTGATCAATACTTTCTTCTGTTTCACATGCTCGTTTTTGATAGAAAGGTTCAAACAACATTGCAAATTCTGTGAAACTCATATTCAAGAAATCGTAATCAGAATGAACTAAAGGGCGTTTTTCATATCTTTCAAAGATATTACTACAATAGCCAGTGACACGACCCATTTTGTCAAACTGCAACACTCTATAACGCTGTTCTGGCTTTCTGGTATTAAGGAAAACACAACTTCGTGAACTATCACGTAAGGGAATTTGGCATAGGCGATACGCACATTCAGCAGCTGATACTTGACGTTCATAAAGAATCTTCATGCAAATCCGAAATAGCTTCCGTGAAATATCGGATTCTTAGCGTTGTATTTGTTGTATTGCCTGCACTATTCCAGTATCTACTCCTTCAGGTTCCCCTTTTGATAAGTACTTTGCAATATAGTACGCTATCGTTTCGTTTGAGCCACATGGCTGAATGTCCATGTTACCCGTCCATAGCCTCAATAGGTTTGGATAATAATTATTTACCCAAGCATCTTCTTTTCGCCGCTTAAGTAAACAAATTCTTCCTCCATTACGAATGAAATCATCCGAGGAATGAGACACAATCTTGGTCTCATTGCACTCTTGCCATGGAAAGTTAAATCGACATTTTACAGAAGTATTATTATTTTTGTTACTAGTTTGTGTATGTCGATGAATTTGACATTTTTGACCAGCTCATGCAGTTCTGCTGTAGGCGTTTTACAGGAACAGTTAAGATCAAGGAGAAGTTTTCCTTCCTCTGAATCAAAATCTGGATGATTCTGTATCCAAATCAACATATGAAGGTGAGGGCTACCACGATTCTGGAACTCAATACGCCACCAATAATATTTTACTTTTCCTCCAAAACTTTCGTTGTTTTTTATGTACTTCATCAAAGCATTTACTCTAACCCTAAAATGTCGACTTAAAATAACTGGATATGTGTATAAGATGTTGTGTCTCATACATATCGATTGTACTTGGATCTACATCAAGCCTACCATCAGCTAGTAATAAAGCTTTTCGTTGATCTAACCATTTGAGATCATTTGAACTAAAAGTTACAAAATACGTTGGTGGTCCCAAAAATTTGATTTGGGCTATAAGCTCATTCAAAGCTGATCTCCAATTAGCTGCAGATCCTCTCAAACTTTTCACATAAAGATGAATATCTTCCACTGCTCCTTCCTGATTACAAATTTTTTCCCACATGCTCATATAGTGCTTTTACTCTATAATATTTAAAGAACGATAAGGCATAAAAGAGATAATCGTTACGTTGAAATCTAGTGTCACTTCCCAAAATTCTGTACTGAAAGTAATCTAGTGGTGTTATGTTTACGGGCCTTGACTCTTTAAGTCCGTTTATTCCGCACGGAAATAAAATACCAGGCAAACTCTTCTGCTTTCGGTTCATGAGCTACATTCACAATATTACCAGTTGTCTTGTGGGTAATTTCATTTAGGTTCCATGAAACCTGTAGCTCATCTTCAACATTAGGTTGCATAACATCAATGGATGTCATCACCGATGTCTGCAATGGAATTATTTTAGGTGTCGTTTGCTGTGGAATAGGAATTGATGGAGTTGTTAAACTTTGATTAATCTGTTGTGTTTGAGCTTCTGGCTCCATAAAGTCAAAAACTTCAACATCAATGTAGTCTATTGTAAATTGAACATTTTTTCTAATTGTTGCACGCTTACAAATTCTCACAAACTCGTCTAAATTATCACATTCAATAATACAAGCTTTTCCGTTGTAATTTGCTCTTGCACCTTTTGGTCCACACGAATGAGAATCACAAAAGTAATATTTATTATCATAATGCATTACACTGAATGATTTTCCATCTGTTGCTAGTATTTCTGTCTTGTGATTCATAAAAAGTTCTACAAAAGCTTGCCGAAGTGTAAGTCCAAAGTTTGATTGATTTACTCTGTCATTTAAGATTCCGAACAGGCTTGGATCTTCATCAAAATTAATATGAAATCTTTTGTTGAATAAAACAAGATCATCCTTAATAGCATTAAAATTCCGTACGAGCAAGTGTCCATTATTTTGGATAGAATGAGCTGCAAGATTTCTTTCCGTTTTGAATCTGATATTACTGTATACTTCATCGCCTGCTATCATATTTAAATTAAGAATGTTTGTTGACCAACGTTGTGGTGATAGAATGCAAGACCATACAATGTTTGCCAATGCCATAGTACAGCATTGTACTCCTGCGAACCCTGATGTGAATACGTCATCATTACCTTGATGCTATGAAGCACGTACAATTCTTAAGAAGTCGTTAATTTTCTTGTATTCATTAGTATTATGTGCGGGTTCATCATTTGTGTCTGCAACTTTCTGTAATGGAGCTTCTTCTACTCTTATTATATCTTCTTCATTAATTTCAATGTCATTGTGGATAGTAACACCTTTGTACAGAGGATTGTTTGCTACTTACCAATGCAATGCATCATATACTTTTTGTCTACATATTGAAAACTGTCTCGTTATATTTATATTTTCAAGACGCTCGGTAATGACAACTATGCCAGCATTATTTGAGTATCTTGGTAGCATGTTAGGTACGTTTTCTGTAACCTCGAAAAAATCTTGAGCAAACAATACCACCTGTCCTTGGAAGCCATATTGTCCAAACATGCCACTTAACTTGATAACTTTAACGAATGCAATTATATGCGCAATCAATCGTTGTTCAGGTTGTGATAAACTTTTAATGGCGTCTGGAATAGAACCTGGATCTAGATTATTCCAATATGATTTAGATGGTGCACTCCTTTTATTTGAATTTAAATGAGTCTTGCAACGACTGCAGACAAACAAACAGTTTTTCTGCTTAAGTTCATCAGTCAAGTAAGGAGCTTTAATAGTGTCTATAATCCACTTGGATATTTGATGTGGATAGCATCGTTTGCTGCAAATTTCACAAATCTTATCACAAAATGTGTTAATTGACTGTAAAAAAGCAGTTTTACTCACCCTATACAACTCCCTAGATTCTGTATTGCGCTGCCGCAGATGTTGCAATCGAGCTGCCCTGCCTTCTTTAGATTCCGAGTCTCTATACGCAGCTGCATGTTTTCGCAGATGTTGCAATCGAGCTGCTCTGCCTTCTTTAGATTACGATGCTCTATACATTTTCATATAAATCCGTCGTTTATTATTTTTCTCTAACATTACATTGCTTGAGAATTCTGTTCGTTTTTCTATTAACTTTTGTCTTTTCTTCGCCAATCTCCTTTTCTTTTATGCTGCAGTTTTGTTTTTCATCGTTGTTCCCATGAGCAATGGACAATTAAGCGGTCGACACTACCAGAGTTCCGATAGAGGGTAAGGCTTATGTGTCCCATGCAGACACTTAAGGGGAGGAAAATATAATAGTTAACCCACTCCACTGATGCAGAGTGTCTACCTCGAGAGGTGCAGTCAAAATGGAAAGTATTCGTACGCTGCTAATACTTTAATGAAAATAGACATTCTGAAGAATGTTTAAACGATATAGCGACATTCATTCGATTAACATATAGTAACCTGGAGGAGATTGTATTTATTATTACAAAAACGGAATAACTTAGAAACAAGTCACTTGTATTAACATAAAGCTAATTTGTGAATTTTTCAAGTACAAATAGTGTTCGTACGCTAAAGGGAACTGCATTCAAAACAGTGATTCCTTCTTAGTAGCCTGCATTCATTTGTCTGAGGACAAGTGAGCTGCATGCACCGGTATCAAGGCACAGTGGGTTGCGGAAGTACAGTAAAATGGGCTGAAAAAGAAATGGAACGACTATAGAAGACAAAAAAAAATTGCATTACGCAATAATTTCAAAAACTCCCTGCGAGATATCGCAGATAGTAGGGAGATCACGGTCAATCATTCAGACTATGTACAGGGTAGGAGCCGGGAAATCTGCCTAAACAAACCTAGAAGTGGTCGACCTAAAATCCTCACAGCTAGAGATGAGAGTATATTCTTCGCTGCTTTTATAACAAACTGAACTACAAACTAAAAAATAACTTTTAAGTATGTAGAGTTTGTTCTATAGCGATATAAAGCCAACTAGTTCATTATATTTAAACATGTTATAATAAGTTTAAAATAAAAATTAATTTATATTAACAAAATAATAAATGTTATTGTAAATAAGAAATTTAAAATAAAGATTAATTTATATTAACAAAATAACAAATGTTATTGTAACAAGCGTGGGGTGCCTTTCACGATACTTTTATCATAACTTTACTTTTATAAACAGCTACCAATGAATTATTTATAACATTGGATGTCGGACACCCCACGCTTTTATACAACAAAATGTATCACTTTTTTAATATAAGTTAGTTTTTATTTGAACATATTACAAACTTTTGAAATATAATATACTAGTTGACTTTATATCACTGTAGAACAAACTCGTCATACATAAAATTACTTCTACTTTTTAGTTCGCTTTGTTATAGAAGCGTGCTTTTTAGTTTTTTAAAACTATAATTTACTTTTAATTTTTTACAATATTACTATGAAAATCAAAGAATAAACGAAGGGAACTACCAAACATTCAAACAGTAATTCCCGAGTATCCTCGAAAAACAGCAGTTGTAACCTTCAGGTTGATTACCGGACATGATTGTTTGGCAAAACATTTAAACAGAATTGGGATATATTCTTCACCACTCTGTCCTCTATGTGATCTGCAAGAGGAAATGGATCAAGACCACCTTCAAATACGCCCGGCCACTTCTAGTACCCCATCCATCACTGAGAAATATTGGAGAGCAAAGGGATTAATGACTTCATTGTCAGAAATTCAGCATTAGCTAACAACATCTTTTAATTTTTTAGTCTCATATTTTTCTCTTCCAATTTTTTTCAAAATTTTTAATTTGAAAATGATTTAAAATGTCTGAATTCAAAATTTCTTCCAACTTTTTTTTTAATTTTCAAATCACATTTTTTGGAAGAGTATTAGATTACAATTACTGTTTTATCTACACTATCACATGTTGTGGACTTACTAGCCCAGGGTCCGAAATCTCATGTCCCTTTCAGCTCCTACTTCCGGGATCTCTATCTTTCAATATTTTCAAGCGATTTAATTCCTTTGTCCAGTTTAACTTTTGTCAATTTTTGAACTATCAGCTATTGTGGGTGTCTTAGCCGTGTGTGAACTTTGATCCACAATATTTCCCCTGGGTCTCATGTTGCTTTCAGACCCTATCTCTGGGAATCTATGTCATCCAATATATAAATCTATATTTATTTAATTAAAGCAATTATCAGGGTGCATGTAGAACTCTGCCTTAGCGACATCTAAGATATAATAAAATTGTATTATTTCCTATAACTTTAGCTTAATCATTCCTTATCCTGACAATCCTGATATTGTATTCTCATCGACCCTTGTCATGTGTGCAAATTTTCGAGTCAATCAGACAACTCTAAGTTGGTAAAAATTACATTGAAAGACTTTGCTATATTGATAAATGTATCTAAGTAATCTTTTTATCCTGATGATCCTGGTCAGGACATTAGGACAAAGTCATGCTAATATTATTGTATTGCCATTGGTCCTCGACACGTGTGCAAATTTTCAAGTCAATCAGACGACTCTAAGATGGTGAAAATTATATCGAAAGATTCCTTTGCATTTATAAATTTAGCTTAGTCATTATTTATCCTCACGATGCTGGTCGGAACATTAGGAGAAAGTCATGATATTGTTACACTGTCATCGGTCCTTGACATGTGTGCAAATTTTCAAGTTGATCAGATGGCTCAAGTAGCTGAAAATTGCATTACAATTTAAATTTAGCCTAGCCATTTTTTCATCCTGATGATCCTGGACGGGCATCGGGACAAAGTCGTGATATTGTTACATTGCCATCGGTCCTTGAGATGTGTGCAAATTTTCAAGTTAATCAGACGACACAAGTAGCTAAAATAAATTATGTTACTTTGATAAATTTAGCTAAGTCCCTATTTTTTATCTTGATGATCCCGGTCAGGATCATAGGGAAAGTTTATAATATTACTGTATTATCATAGATGCTTGACATGTGTGCAAAACTTCAAGTCAATCAGACGACTCCAATTGGGTGAAAATTACGTCGAAAGATTCTGTTACATTGATAAATTTAGCTAATTAATGTTGTATTATCCTGATGACCCTATTAAGAACCTTAGGATAAAGATATGATACTATTGTATTGCCATCAGTCCTTGACAGGTGTGCCAATTTTTAAGTCAATCAAACGAATGTAAGTTGGTGAAAATTACGTCGAATGATTCCATTACATTGATAAATTTAGCTAAATAATTTTGTATAATCGTGATGACCCTAGTAAGGAACTGAGGATAAAGTTATGATATTATTGTATTGTCATTGATTCTTGACACGTGTGCAAATTTTTAAGTCAATCAGACAAATGTAAGTTGGTGAAAACTACGTCGAAAGTTCCATTACATTGATAAATTTAGCTAATTAACTTTGTTTTTTCCTAATGACCCTAGTAAAGACCTTAGGATAAAGTTACATTATTGTAGGGTCATCTGTGCTTGACATGAGTGCAAAATTTCAAGTCAATCAGACGACCCTAAGTGGGTGAAAATTACGTCGAAAGATTCTGTTACATTGATAAATTTAGCTAATTAATTTTCTGTTATCCTGATTACCCTATTAAGGACCTTAAGGTGAAGTTACAATATTATTGTATTGTCTTTGGTTCTTGACATGTGTGCACATTTTTAAGTCAATCACATGAATGAAAGTTGGTGAAAACTACGTTGAAAGTTCCATTACATTGATAAATTTAGTTAATTAATTTTGTTTTTTCCTAATAACCCTAGTAAGGACCTTAGGTTAAACTTATAATATTATTGTATTGTCAACAGTGCTTGACATGGGTACAAAATTTCAAGTCAATCAGACAACTCTAAGTGGGTGAAAATTACGTCGAAAGATTCCGTTACACACACACACTTGCACACACACACACACACACACACAGGTGAAGCTAATATGAAGCATGTAAAAGCCATAAAAGATAAATAGATTTGCTAATTTTGGTAGCTATAGCATCTATGTGCTGTGCCCATGTAAGCCCACTGTCTATCCATATTCCTAAGAACTTGTGTATACTTATTTTGTCACAATTTTTATTCTCAATCACAAGTGATTGTTCCAATTGTTCTGGTTTTGAGAGATCATACTTCATAAATTTTGTTTTATTCATGTTGCATATGAGATTATTCATTCTAAAGTAGTTTAATATTTCATTGGTACCCAAGGCTATTGTTTCCATTAAAGATACATTACATGCCCCCCAAAAATTTACTGTAGTGTCATCCGCATACAATGTTATAATGGCATTTTTTGGATGATTAATATCATTAAATATAATAAAAACATTAAGGGACCCAAAACCTACCCTTGAGGTACCCCATATTTTACTATTCCCTGTTTTGACTTCACCTTTGACAAACGCGTATCATTTTTAACATGAATTTCAGTTATCTGTTTTTTATCTAACAAGTAAGATTTACAAATTTCATATGCTTTTCCTCTTATTCCATAAGCTTCCAATTTATCAAGTAGCAGAGCATGCTTTACGCTATCAAAAGCCTTCGAGAGGTCAAAAAATAATGTGCCTACCTTTTTATTATGTTCTAATAAACCTATGACCTGATGGACATAGTCAATAACAGCAGTTGTAGTTAAAAACCCCTTTCTAAATCCATGCTGAAATTGGCAAAATACATTTTCCTTATTTAAAAATTCTAGCATCCTGACTAAGAGAACCCACTCATATATTTTCCCAATCTGTGAGGTTAGAGTTGGCCTGTAATTATTTATATCTAATTTCTCCTCTTTCTTATAGATAGGCCTTACAATACTCGTCTTTGAACAGTCTGGAAATATTCCCTTCTGTATTGAAAAATTGATAAGATGTTCCAATGGTTTTGCTATTTCATTCTTGCAGTATTTTAGTAACACTGGACTAATTTCGTTCCAGTCTGAAGTACTTTTACTATGCAGAAGGCCAATTATTTTGATAATTTCATGTAAATTTGTAGGCTTTACATACATATTTGATTTTACAACATTTCTAATAATGTTGCTTTTCCCTGAACTTTCTTGTGTTAAGTTTAAATAAAAATTGTTTATATACTCACAAATTTTTTCAGGGTCTTTCTCAATGTTCCCATTTATTTCTAATTAGAAATTTTCTACTTCAGTATTTTTACTCTTACTTTGGTTTACAATTTCTCACAATGTTTTAGATGTATTTTTAGAGTTTTGATAGTATGTCTATATTTCTGTCTAATGAGTTTTAACTGATTTGAATACTCCTTCCTATATTTACTATACTTCTTTTTAAATACTTCAAGAGAGGTAGATTTGTATAATATATAGCAATTCTTAGCTTTTTCCCTTAGCTCAGTAATATAACTAGGAACATTAACTTTAATAATTCCATTCCCCACTTTCTTGGTTAAAACAGGACATGCCATATCATATTGCATTTTAAATACTTTATAAAATACATCCCATTTATCATCTATGTTGACAGAATTATAGATCTCATCCCAGCTTTCCTGTTTTAACAGACTTACTAGATTTTCCAAATTACTTTCTTTCAATTGCCTAAACGTTTTAGTAATGTTTTGTTTTGATTTCCCATAAGCATTGCTTACTTCAAGATACTGAGCTGTATGGTCTGAGATACACAATTCTATCATACCCGCAGCTATGACTTCCTCCACCATATTTGTAGATATGTGATCAATAGTAGTAGCAGTATTTACTGTAACTTGTGTAGGTTCATGGATAATATCCACAATATTATAGCCATCAAAAATATTTTTTCAGTTTATTATTCATGCTATTATCTGCTAATTTATGTTTAGATTCCCAGCAAGAATTATATTTATATTTTCTGTTACATAATCATTTAATAATCTATCTAAGCAGCTCAGGAAGTCATTTACAGATGATGCAGGTGATCTATACAGGCCAAATATCAATATATTTCCTTCCTGGGTTGCAACTTTAATACCAGTAACTTCAAATATCTTTTCTTCACAGTACTGATTTAATATTAAATCTTTAGCTTCTATATCTTTCCTAGCTAATATCATTGTACCACCACTCTTATGTACAATTCTACAATAGGAGCCTACATTCTTATAATTCATAATATTATACATACTCACTTGATCTACTCTTAACCCATGCTCAGTAAAGATAGTATTTCTGGACATACCTCATTCACAAAGTGTTCAAGAGCATCTCTTTTATTGCTGATGTATTGAACATTTAAATGCAAAACCTTAAATGTTGGAGTAAAATTACTATTTATAGGCTTTAGACTATTAGTACCATTTATTTCTGCTAAAACTAGTTTTTTGAGATCAGATTCTCAATAACTCTATTCAGCAATCTCCCAAATTTCCCTGTCCCCATCCTGTTCAGATGAACACCGTCTCTACCCAAGTCTTTATCCAAAAACCACGAATTTCCATCAAGAAATATGCACTTATTTTGCTGGCATATCCAGTCTAAAATAGAGTTCAATGCATCTATAAAGCGGAAGTCTTCATCCCTGCGCCCTAGTAAGCCACTCAAACATATCTTTGCGCAAGGATACAGTTTGTGAGCCGTAGATACTACACAAAGCATATTTTCCCTTATTTCATCTAGATTCTAGACTCTACAATGTACTAAGGTTATTTGTTCCGAATGCAGTATTAAGACGTCTGGATCGTCCTTATATTTTAAGTATATTTCCGAGATATTCTACTCTCATTCCCGGGTAGCAGTACACTTTTGCATCCCCATTTAAGTATTTACTCATGTGACGAACCATGGAATCACCTATTACTACGGCCTTCTGTTTCTCATATAGCTGTTCTCCCACATGCGGTGAAAATGATTTATCACTTCACTATCACTTGTCAAACTATATATGCCACTTGTTGTTTTGGGGTTATGTTGCTCCTCAGCATGTTCTTCCAATGATAAAAACTTGCTCTGAAGAGTAATCACACCAGGTTGATGCTCCTGTTGCAGGTTAATACTATTTCCACATGTTTGACAATGCTTCCTTTTCACTGTGTCCCGAGATTTGCTCTCATTTTCACTTTCATTAACCCTTTTGTCTCGTACTTTTTCATTTAATTTTGCATTTAGAACCCCATTTTCTTCTTTAAGTACTTTTATTTCACTTTTTAACTTATGGATTCCATTGTTTGCCACAGTGAGGTCATTCATAAGCCTCTTTATTATTAGCTGTAGAGATACAACACTTTCCAAGCAAGAATAGACTTGTGCTGAACTGCTCGCACACATATCACACAATCGCTGTTTCTCATGTCTGCACTTTTTCTCTGCAATTGCTTGTATAATGTGAGACCTATTATCTTCATCACTGCATACGCAGATAACACTAGAATCAGCTTGAAACTCACTTTTTTCATAATTTTCACTCTCACTAACACACCGCTCCAACGCCACCGCCGCCACCTTGGATATTTATTACATCAAAGTAGCAGTGTACAACATGTAACATGTTGCATCTTTTGAGTTACCATTAGGTATATTCAAAAGCTTGCATCACTTTAGAACTTTGCTGTGAGAAATTGCTGCATGCCAACCCAACATCAGCAGGAAGCAAACACAAACACATACTAAAATTATAGCCTACTATACAATTCTTGAACATCTTTTAATGAATGCACATTTCCATTGTTCCTTCCCTGGCATAAATAAAGATAAGTGTTGCTGTTAAAATAGCAACATGAAGTGGAACAGTGAGATTTTCTGAGAATAAAAGTCAAATAAACTATTCATAAATACTGAAAGTTTATGACAGTGTTGTTGGAATGGCATTAAATTAGAAAATGAGTTATTTAATAACACTAGACAGCACTCACTTTTTAAATTTCCCAGAACATATTTCAGAAGCTAGTTTCCTCCATTATCAACCAGATGTGTTATTAATCACTCATTTTCTATTTCAGTGTCAAATTTTTTTTTTTATTATTATTTTATTTTATCAAATTACAACTAAGCAAAGGCTTATCTAGTAATATTTTCTTCTTAAGTAGGTTCACATTACAGGTGAGTCTTCCATTGAAGGCCCCCATAGTTTACACATAGTTCTTGCGGTCTCACATTAAGTCATCTGGCTTTATTCTTTTCAGTCTTCGAACTTCACAGTTACTAAGCACCTTCAGCATCTCTTTGTTTTCATGGTGCTGCACTTTTAAATGATGTTTCGTTGCAGTGTTTTTTATTTCTTCTATAACAGTGTCGATCTTGAGATCTCTATGTATGTCATCATTTCGTACATACCATGGTGCATTAACTATTGTTCTTAAAACTTTATTTTGAAAAGTCTGTATGTGTTTTATGTTGGTCGACTTAGCACAGCCCCAAAGCTGTATCCCATAGGTCCAGACTGGCTTTAACACCTGCTTGTATATTAATAACTTATTGTATATGTCTAGTTCGGAATTTCTCTCAATGAGCCAATAAAGTTTCTTATATTTGATATTTAACTCTTTTCTTTTAGTTTCTATATGCTTTCTCCAATTTAATTTTGAGTCGTGTCATTCCTAGATACTTCACTGTTTGTGCTTGGGGAATAGTTTGGTTATTTATTTTTATTGGTAGTATCTGAGTTTTCTTATTTGTAAAGTTGATATGTACGGATTTAGATTCATTTAATTTTATACGCCACTGCTTCGTCCACTCTTTAACCTTATTGACAGCTTTCTGTAATTTCTGTGTAGATTCCTCTACTGTATGTCCAACTGTCATAATTCCCGTATCATCAGCGAAGGTGGCCATAGTTGTATTATCTTGGTATGGAATATCCCTAGTAAATATAAGGTATAATACTGGCCCTAAGATGCTTCCTTGGGGTACTCCAGCAGCTATATTCTTTAATCCAGAGTATTCATTTCCATATTTAACTCGGAAATATCTCCCTTCAATATACAATAATAATATTTGATAAAAGTGGTCAGGTAGATCTCGTTGGAGCTTAAAAATTAAACTTTTGTGCCAGATTTTATCAAACGCTTTGGCCAAATCTAGGAATACTCCAGAACATATTTTCTTTTCCTCTAATGTTCTTTCTATAACGTCGACTATACGATGTACTTGATCAATTGTTGAATGTTTATTTCTAAATCCAAACTGATGTTCTGGTATTAATTTACTTTCCTCTATTATAGGTTTTAATTGCTTTAACAATAACTTTTCAAATAGTTTAGCTAATTGGGATAGGAGTGAAATCGGTCTGTATGATTCCTTTTCATTAGGATTTTTTCCAGGTTTAAGGATCATGAGTACTTCTGATACCTTTCATTGACTTGGGATATGTTTAAGTCTTAATGCAGTATTTATCATATGTAGTAGCTTGATAAGAGCTTTTTGTGGCAATTCTTTAAGAATGTGTCCAGTGATAAAATCATATCCTGGTGCTTTTTTTGCATTTATATTCTGGTGGATTTCATGTTTTAATTCTTTGAGCGTTACACGCCTAAGTTCTTTGCCTTCCCTTTTCTTACCATGTTTAATGTCCTCTTCAGATGTTTGTCCAGATAAAGGTTGAAAAATCTCTTCTCGATAGTTGGCAAATAGGTCTGCTTTATCCTTATCACTCCTTGCCCATGCTCCATCTCCTTTTTTTATTGGTGGAATTTGATTTATAGGTCTTGTGATACTGCTTGTTGCTTTCCATAAAGAGTAATCAGTATCTTTGTCTGCTGTTAGTCCTTTCATATAGATAGTAAATGATTTGTTTTTGATACTACTGATCAAATTCTTTAACTTATTACAAATTTGATTTAATTGCTTTTTATCTTCTGGTGCCCGTGACCTCTGCCACTTTTTACGCAGTTTTCGTTTTTCACTAATTAACTCCCTCACTTCCATTGGATAGGAGATATCATTTACATTATTCCTACTTTTTTCTGGAGTATGGTTCCATGCTGCTTGTTGAATATTAGTAACAAAGAGATCTATCTCTGCTTCCAGCTGTTGCTGTGTTTTTAAAGGAACATTAAGTTCAATAGTGCTCTGTAATTCTTTTTTGAACCCTTCCCAATTTGTTGTTTTATTAGTTAGTCTTGGGAGGTTATCCTTTGTTATTATATTATCACTTACTGTTAATATAATAGGGGAATGATCCGAAAAGATATCATAATCCTCATTTACGTGCACACAATTGTTAGATATACCCTTCGTTATGAAAAAATCAATTAAATCTGGTGCTTTATTTACATCTGTGGGCCAATATGTAGGTTTTCCAGTTGAATGGAATTGGCACTTTGTTTTAATCGCTGCCCTAAATAGCTCGCTACCTTTGGTAGTGGTTATTCTTGATCCCCAGTGACAATGTTTAGCATTGTAATCGCCTCCGATAATAAAGTTATTACCTAGAGTCTTAAAGAGATTAATATAATCCTTTTCCTTTAGGTTATACCTTGGGGGACAGTATATTGCAGAGACATTAAAAGGCTTGGTTTTAACTTGGATAGTGGCAGTTATCACTTGCATTTCATCGATTTCTATTTTACTTTCTTCGTAGTGTTTAATGCAGTTTTTAATTATTACTGCGGAGCCTCCTCTTGCTTTATCAGATGGATGGTCTGAGCGGTAGATATCATATCTCCTAATTCTAACGTATGATAGTTTAGCCAAATGCGTTTCAGATATTAAACATATATCTATTTTCTTGCTTTTCAGGAACAGTTCCAACTCCTGAATACCCTGTTGCAATCCATTTGCATTCCATGATAATATTCTGTATGTGTGTGCCATTTTATTTACTTTTGTTAAGACTAGTTTCAAGCTTTCTTAATCTATCATAGATCAGTTTGTTGGTATATTTCTGCTCGTCCAGTATTTCTAGGATGCATATTATTGCTTTATCAATGGTTGGAATCCATTACATGTTACTGCTGCGTAGTTGTTCTGTTCTCTGTTAGGTTCATCCACTACTACTTCATTTTCTTCTAGAACCATACCTAAGTTACAATTCCCTCGAGTCCTATGAATCTGTCTTTGATTTTTCATGACTTCATTCCTCCTCTTTTGCAGCTCCTTAGCTACTTCACATCCACGATAGTTTGCTGGATGTTGTCCTCCACAATTAACGCATCTTGGTGGTGTGTTTTTGCTTATTTTACAATCTTTAGTGTGGTGCTTTCCTGCACATTTCACACAACATGGTTCTCTTTGGCAATACGCCTGGGTATGGTTAAAGCCTTGGCATTTCTTACATTGTGGTATCAAATTAGTATTCTTTCTCAAGGGTTCAATTTTGACAACCACATTCAAAATTGTCTTAATATTATATATCTCTGTAATATTCTCCTTATTATTAAAGGTAAGCATAAATAGTGGCAATCCTTGTCTAACTACTTCCTGCTCTCCATTCCTATTTGTGTACCTTTCTTTCTTAAGAATATTTACAGCATCTTTAATTTTAAAGCCTCTTTCCTTTAACTCTTCTATTATATCTTCCTTTGGGTATGAAGCATGCAATCCTCTTGCCATAACTCTAATTGGTCTATCATTTTTGTTTTCATAAGCTTGCCAATTGACTTTTTCTGTGTTTAATTTCTTGACCAAAGCCCTATAGCTATCAGAATTCATAGTATTGATCTTCCATACATTATTATTTAATGATGTAACTTTATATTCTTTTCCTAACACAGGTTTTAATAATGCCTGAAGTTTTTGATAGTCTGCTATATCATATATGTTAATAGGAGGAGGCTAGTGTTCCTTATAGGGAACTTTTTTTTCCTCCTTCATGTTATTTGTTTTGCTTATAATGCTTCTGGTTTCTGACTTTTTATTTCTATCATTTTTTTCGGGTTTTCCCGTTTCTATTACTGGCGATGTTTCAGCTTTTCGTTTTTTATTTTTCCTCTGTAAGATCTAATCTGTTTCTCTGACCAGATCTTCCTCATCTGTATAATAATCTATCATATCACTAGGACCTGCTTTTTCTATAAATTCTTTCTCACTAGTTGTTTTCACTCTCGTTTGCTCTACTCTTATAGGATCCATATTCACATCCAAAGAATTCTGCTTCTCTTTATCCATATTTTTTCTAAGTTCTTGATTTTCGAGTCTAAGAGCTTTTATTTCGTTTATTAGTTCTTCATTTTGACGCTGGATCTCATTCAGTATCCTCTTTAGTTCCTCTTCTCCTGTATGTAAGTGCATTACTCGTTTTACTGTAGGTGATTGTTGGGTCAATGCACTCTTTCTAAACACATCTCCCTCAAGGAGTTGATGACTCCCCCCAGAATCCATGGAGTCTGTCTCCGAAGAGGATGGATTGTCCAGTTTACCTGAAGTACCACCTGGGGTAATAATTCCAAAATTCGTTTTATCCATTGCTTGGGTTGGTGTTGCGGAATGCTCTTAGCTTCCCCTCGTCTCTTGATAGTTAGTAGCCAATGCTCACATAACTACCCATCTGACTCACTGGGTACTGAGACCCCCGCCACGACAATGCGACATTCCCCGGGTCAGTGTCAAATGAAAATTTTTTACGTAATCTCTTTTAATATGAGTAAAGGTACTTGCACCTCAGCACCATTAGCACATGGCCATCAGGCTGAAGCAAGCCGCAGTGAGTTGAAGATTAGGCCAGAGTGTGTAGGAACTGGGTTCAAACTGGTTACGAGGTTATCTGTTCATCTTAGCAATTCTGAAAATACAGATTTGACACAATTTTAATCACTTAGTACATTTTTCACCCCTTGTCACACACCATGCTGATGGGGACTGAACTTAGGGTTAAAGGAAGTGCGAGTGTTGCTATTCATCTCAGCAACCTGAAAAGTATGGGTTTTACCCTTATATTGGTCTTTTATATTATTTCTACATGTCAACCCTTCCCACTTCCACATAATCTTTTCCAGATGTAAGTCAAATGTGCTTGGTGGAAATTGCTCCAGTGGTGCCTTGGGACATTTGCTTTTAGTTTCATTGAATTCTCACCTTACTGAATATACACAGACAGCTGAGGGGTTATAGGCAGGTACATAGCAATGAGGCCTGCTGAGGTTCATAACCCAACCCTTTTTTTTTTGTTGCAGAAAAATGCAATGTTTATGTTATAATAAAATTTACAGTTGCTAAGGCTTATTTGATTTCAAGGCATTTATTCTCACACAAATATGTATATATGTATATGTAGATTTGAGAAAAAGATAATAAACTCTGAGTCCGGTATGTAACCATTGTTACTAGTAATATGTTGATGTCTTAAGAAATGATGTTAATCAAAATGCTCTAATGCTGCAAGTTCAAATGTGCCTGATTGTCCTTTTGTATCTGTAAGTCTCCATTTATCTAAAGGTAGAAACTGCAGGTGGAGGATTGCAACTTTCAACATTATTAGCAAAAATATTAAGGTTGGCCCCATAGCTCAGTCCATAGAGCACCTGCCTGCTGTGCAAGGCATACCCAGTTCAATTCCTGGTGGGGAAGGTGGGAATTTTTCTTCCACTAGGATTATTCCCCATCCACCCTAGAGTCTGGAAATATGAATGGGAGTGTGAATGTGTGTGTGAATTTAATGTAATAAATAAAAAAAGAACAAAATAATAGAAACCCAAAGTTTAAAACCACTGTTAAGCGAGTGAACACCAGTGCTGTTGAGCAGTTGTTCCAAGAGGTCAAAAGCTGCCAATATGACCTTCGATGTTAAGGACAGCATATAACTGGAACATAAAAAAAAATTAAATTAATTCCAGCAGCATAAATATATGCTGATAAGTTAATAAATGTTCTAATGGAGAAACAAGTTCAGAAAAAAGAAGTAAAAGGAAGGATGTTAAAATCATGCAATGAAATAAACTACTGCACACTCTTTAAAATATACAGAGCCCTAGCAGATGCCCTATTCTCCCAGAAAAGAAAAGATGGAACAATAGGTTGGGTTAATAAAATGTTAATAATTCTCTTTAGCACTTAGTAACAGAATTAAAAATATTAGTTTGGTGCAAACTACTTGGAGGTGTCTTAACTTATTCCAATGTGAATTAAATTTTTGCAGGGGATCTGGAACGTCTTCGACGATACTGGATGACTGGGACATGTAAGCCTGGAAAGCAAGAACATAAATCCAGTGATCCATTGGCACTAGAACAATTCTTATCTGCCTTCCTGTTGCTTATGTCAGGCATCCTGCTGGCTGCAGTGTTGCTTCTTCTAGAGCACGTGTATTTCAAATACGTGCGTAAGCACCTTGCCAAAACTGACAGAGGTGGCTGCTGTGCACTCATCAGTCTGGTAAGTTGGTTGCAATTCCAAAAGCTGAAACATGATGTTACAATCTGAATTAATCTCCCTAAATATTTTCATTTAGGTTCATTTAAGCAATTCCCAAGCAAATTTTGCAAATTGGGCATTTTTGGCAGTGTTTTGGTATATGACCAAATGTTTACATAAATTTGTTAATATTAGATTACTTTAGTGACAAACTTTCACCAGCTTATTCAGTGAATAACTACTTTCTACAATTTGGCCCTTAATTTGGGGAATATTAATACCTTGCCCAACAAGTGTATTTTCTTTTAATTTTTATATATTTTTCATTTTAGTTTGTATAATCGAAAAATTTATTTTATGATGCTAGTACCTACCAGGATCATATTAGTATCACTGTTATGCCAAAGCTTTCTTCCTCTTGGAGTGTCTTTATTGCTAATAAATGTACTAACGTAAGATTGTTGAATTATGAGCACTTATATGCTATGGTCCTGGACCAGGATTAAACCTGCAACTTTAAGTAACAGCCAATAATCAGCTAACTGCAGTTCACAGGTGACATTACAATGTTGTGATATATGTACATATTTAATGCTTCGTTAGCATGAAAAATAGTGAATAAAGAAGTATAAAACATGCATCCTTTACCTTTCTTACATTGTGAAAAAAGTTTATGCCTAAGCATAAAATAAAAATCAATTATTATGCAAATCATATACTACTTAATTAGCTGGATGCATTCAATTGGACTATGTTGAAAAAAAAAAGTAGCACATTATTATCAGCTCTCACTAGTGATGAGTACAAGAAGGATAAAGTTCTTTATTTATGTAAATCTATGAATTTAGCATTTTCTTTGTTAAGAACTGATGCTCCCAACAACAGTGGCTGTTGGGAAAATTTTGAGGAAGGGCCAAAAATATATCAGTAAGGGGAACTGGGGCACAGTGGTCATGTTTTGGGCATTATAATTTTTTTCGCGGAAAGTTAATGATTATTATGAATATTCTTCTATAGAGTCTGAGGCTTATACATTTTATTATCTCTTTAAATTTTGTGTACATTTTTTAATTGTAAATTTGTATTGATTTTGATTGATTTTGTGGATTTAAGGGTGCTCAACTTCTAGGTCGTCAGTGCCCTTAAAAGATTCATGGCAATAGCCAGATATAAATTTCAGTCAAACATAAAAATACAAAAATAAAAATATAAATATCCTGGCAACAAGAAAAATATGCGCAAAAGGTTAAAAACAGTGGCAATAGCCAGATATGAAACAAGGTGATAAATATGTCCAAAAGCATAAAGAGATATCTAAAATGTTAAATCCTCAAATTGATACTGCACTCCGCCAAAAACTTAAAAACTCTATCAACTGCTGTTTTGTCGCCTGCTAAGACCCCTGCAAGTGTGGCAGACAGCTGCAGAGAAACCCGAAGGTGTGCTAGAGAGCAACACTCTAGCAGCATGTGGCGAACTGACAAAAGGTTGTCACACAGCGGACAGAGAGGAGCAGGGTCCCTTTTAAATAGGCAACCATGCAAAAAATTGCAGTGCCCTATTCTTAATCGAGCCAAACTAACCTCCTCGTGGTGAGACATGCGACAGGAAGTTACTCAGTTTATCGGAAGTTCTTTCACTTCTCTAAGCTTATTACTGCGGAGAGCTGACCACTCTTCGTGCCAGGGCAACAGCACCGCTCTCCGCACTTCAAGCCTAAAGTCTTCCAAAGTGACACATGAGATGGTAATAATGAGTTCTGTAGTTGCCGTCTTTACTACTAAATCTGTCATTTCATTCCTCGGCAAACCTACATGACCAGGAATCCATGCACACACTACGTCAACGCCAGAAGCGTGTAAAACATGGAGGGCATCCTGGATACATTGTACAATAGGGTGGGGGTTGTACAGCTCAAAAAGGCTCTGAAGTGCACTAAGGGAATCGCTCAAAATCAGGCAGTCACCTAATTTACGACGGCGCACATACAAAACGGCTTGGTAAATTGCATAAAGCTCTACAGTAAAAATGGAAGTGCTATTTGGAAAACCGAATGTATGTGATTCGGTTCCATAAACATAAGCACATCCAACACCGTTGGTGCTCATTGACCCATCGGTGTAAATATATTGACGGTCAGTGTAGCCTGACAAAAATTCTAAAAAACATGTGGGGATACTTGAAATAGGCATCGTGGTCTTCCGGTGTACGGTCATTCCAAGATCTACAAGGGGCGTGCCAGATAGCCAAGGGGGATAAAGCTTCTCGCCCTTGGCGAACATCCTATGCAGTTCCATTCCAAGCTTCATTAGAAGACCTTGGAAACGAAACCCAACAGGCTTAGGACTAAGGGTGCTATTCCTATACCGTTCTCGTAGCGTGGTGGTGAAAAAAGAAGCGAACGTTGGGTGCTTAGGCACACATCAAAGCGCACAACCATAATTTGCCAAGAGAATCTCAAGCCGATATTGCAGAGAGGGTTCTGCGGACTCGGCGTAAAGGCTCACCACTTGGCTTGTTGGAAAAGCTCCTATTATAATGCGGATACCCCTATAGTGGACCGTGTCTAATCAGCACAGATGGTCGTGCTGACGAATAAACAATACACCCATAGTCTAGTTTGGATCGGATCAATGCGCGATACATTCGCAACAAAATTGTCCGATACGCTCCCCTCGATTTGCCATTTAGTACTCGCATGATATTTAGGGAACGGTCACATCGTGCTCTTAGCTGTGTAATATGCGATGACCAACTAAGCTTCCTGTCCAAGATCAAACCCAGGAAGCGTGCCTCATATGCGAAGGGAAGTAAATCTGGACCGAAACGGAGAGAGGGTGATAATTGTCTCCTACGACGCCAGAAATTAACGCACATAGACTTCTCAGTTGAGAAACGGAAGCCGTTTTTTGAGCTCCATGCCCTAAGGTTGTCCAAACATTGCTGCAGACACCGTTGTAAGAACGCCGTGCTCTGAGAAGTGCAATAGACAGCGAAGTCGTCTACGAATAGACATGGCGAAACTCCAGGTGGAACATTTTTCCAGATGGAGTTAATTGCTATAATAAAGAGCGTGACACTTAGTACCGAACCCTGAGGTAGTCCCTCCTCCTGAACAAAAGAATTAGAAAAAACCGAGCCGACCCTTACTCGGAAAAAGTGGTCCTTCATAAACTCCTGAATGAACAGCGGTAGGCATCCACATATGTTCCAGGTATACAGGGAACGTAAAATCCCTGCTCGCCAGCAAGTATCATAAGCCTTCTCAAGATCGAAAAATATGCCAACGGTTTGACAGTTCTTCATAAATCCGTCCATTATCTGTGTCGATATTGACACAAGATGGTCTACAGTTGAACGGCGTCGTCGAAAACCACACTGGATGTTAGTCAATAGGTTACGACTTTCTAACCACCATACCAATCGTCCATTGATCATGCGTTCCATCACATTGCAAACGCATCTAGTGAGGGAAACAGGACGATGGCTGGAGGGAAGATGACGGTCCTTTCCAGCCTTCAAGATGGGAATAACGGTGGCCTCCCGCCAATTTTCTGGGAGTATACTGTCAACCCAAACATGATTGTAGACCTCGAGGAGGAATGTCTTACCTTCAGGAGAGAGCTGTTGTAGCATTTGTACATGAATACCGTCCGGTCCTGGTGCTGATAATCGCGAAGATTTAAAAGAATGTTCTAGCTCCACCATGGTGAAAAGGCGATTGTAATCTTCTACGTTTCTAGACCGAAACGTGAAGCCTTGAGATTCCACCTGACTTTTAGATGGAAGAAACTCAGGGAGGTAGTTTTCCGAGCTAGACACTTGAGCGAAAGCACTGCCAAGCGTATTGGCCACCTCAAATGAATCAACAACAGCTCCTTTGGCTGTTTCCAGTCCCTCAATTGGTATATGGGTCGACCGACCAGCAACACGCCTTAATCTATCCCACACAAACGAGGAAGGTGTGTGTTGGATAAATGAAGCTACAAATTTGCTCCATGATGTCTTTTTGCTATCCTTAATGACTTGACTGTACCTGGCGCGCATTTTCTTGTATTCGATTGGGTTATCCAAAGTACGGTGACGTTGGAAAACCCTAAGAGCACGCCTTCGAGCACGAATGGCATTCCGACATTCTTCCGTCCACCAGGGGACGAGAAATTGACGGGGGTGTGAAGTGGGCCGCGGAATTGATTGTTCAGCAGCAGAGAGAATCGTCTCCGTGAGATGCTGCGCCAAATCATTCACTGAGTCGTGCTCGTTGTACGTAAAGACAGTCAACTGAGTGTAAAGGTTCCAGTTGGCATGGTCCAAACGCCATCTGGGCATACATGTGGAACATGTATCTTGCGTGAAGAGACTAATAAGACATGGGAAGTGGTCACTAGAGTGTAAACCAGAGATGACGTTCCATTGCCAACTGAGGTGAACAAACTGCAAGATCAAGGTGCGAGAAAGTATTGTAAGAGTCAGAGATGAATGTAGGCTCTCTAGTGTTGAGGAGAGCTAGGTTGCAACTGTCCAAGAAATCGGCAATGAGCGTACCTCTCGCACAAGCGCGACTTCAACCCCAAAGTGGGTGGTGCGCATTGAAGTCTCCCACCAACAGAAACGGTGTTGGTAACTGGGAAACTAGATCTTCTAAATCAATGTGTAATAAGTCATGGGACGGAGGCAAATGTAAGCTACAAATGGTGATCTGAATGTTTGGCAGTATAATCCTTACAGCAACTGATTGTATATCTGAGTGTAATGGTACAGATTCTATATATATAAGTCATCTCTGACAAGTATCATAGCGCCGGCGTGTGCCGGAACACCCTCTTCTGGAGTGACATCATACCGTACTGAGGTGTATCGTCTTAGATGGAAAGCGTCTTGTGGGCGCAACTTAGTCTCTTGCAAACATGCGAGCAGAGGTTCGTTTTCTTTGAGCAAAAGTTCAAGTTCTGGTCGTTGTGTTCTAATACCACGTATGTTCCATTGTAGGATAGCCATATTGATATTTATATGGGATAGGTAATCCAAGGTAACGCAGCATTACTTTGGAGTGGGCACCTGAGTCTGGAGTCTGAGTCCACCCCTGAAGATTCCCCAGAAGAGGATCATCGAGGAGATGTTCTTTAACCCTTATATCCCTTGATGTACTGGGATCAGGCTTATCTTCCTTGAGGAAATCGTTCTTTGTGTAGCTCTTCTTAAACTTTATCGGTGAAGCATTATAGATTACTGGTTTGCTAGTCTTCTGTGTTGAGTTTGAGATTTTCGTTGGTGATCTAACAGTTGTATTTTTTTCACCAACAGATTTTGTACACGTTGATACAGATGTGCGCGCTGATTCTGAGGGCTTTGGAATAGAGCTACGAGCTATAAGTGTCTTTTCAGAAATTGTTGCCCCATTGAAATCGCTGGTCTGCGTTGCGATCTCTCTGCTCGGTACCGTTTTAGCTGCAATTGAGCTATATATTCCGGATCTTGGAACAGAGTGTTGGCGTATACGCAAGAGCTTCCGGGCTTCTGAGAAGGGCACCTTCTCTTTAACCCGTATATTTTGGATCGCCCTTTACTCCACAAAACGGGGACAATCTCGGGAACTAGATGGATGTTCACCTCTGCAGTTTACGCATGACGGAGCTGCAGTACATGCACCATCGTGGAATTCATCTCCACATTGAGGGCATGTAGCTAGTCCCTTACAAAGCTCGCTTGTATGTCCAAAGCGCTGGCACTTGAAACATCTGAGTGGGTTCGGGGTAAAATGCCTAACTTCGATGGATTCATACCCTGCCTTAATCCTTTGCGAGAGATCTAGCCGATCATAGGTCAGGAATAGGGTGTTAGTTGGCTTTAACTCACCACCTTCTTTACGTTAAACCCGGTAAACGTGAATGACGCCTTGTTCGGTCAGATTCTCTTGAATCTCCTCATTTGATAATCCTTCCAATGCACGGGTGTTTATCACGCCACGCCAGGAGTTCAAGGTTCTGTGCATCTCAACACATACAGGATAACCTGCCAGCATATTCGCTTTCAGTATTTTAGCAGCCTGGGTAGCTGAATGAGCTTCAACCAGGAGCGTGCCATTGCAAGATCTAGTGCATGACTTTACTGGACCAATGATATCCAAACCCATTTGAATTGTAAATGGGCTCACCGATAAAAATTTCTTGTCTCCCTCAGTTCGAGTTATTACTAATAGCGAGGACCACTCGACTCTGCTACTTCCTTTACACAAACTTAAGTTATTTTTTTTGTTGTGAGTTTTAGACAAACTCATGGCGCATTAATCCTCCACCATTGCAAATGTCTCCAATGGCATGCCCACATCCTGGGCGCCACCCCGGTTTAGGTGAGAATCCTGGCCTGGGCCTTGCTCACCCTAGGGTCCCACTTCCCAATGCATAGACAGAAGGACCCAATCGCCTTCAGGAGTGTATCATCTCATGCAATGGCCCCTCCCCGGGACTGACCTTTATCAGCGGATACGAACACAGATCCTACATGATAACCAAGGGCTGGGACTTACGCGGTTACCCAGTCACCCTGTGCGTCTCCCCAGTCACCCTGTGCATCTCCCCATCCTCCTACAACCCTCGCATAGGTTATCCATCAAACTGTGTACAGGGAGGTATCAGGTGGGAGGTCAAACACAAAAGTGGACCAAAGTTGATTGGGGGTTTAGCAGGTGCCCTCTCACCTCTTAGAGGAACCCAATCAAGAGTATGTCTTGGGGCCCCGGGTACGCCAAACCCATACCTACCGTAGTAGGACCCCCTGGGGGAGTTTGATTTCGGAGTCCTCTTCTCCTAGATGAGTCGTTGACCAAGACTACCGAGCCTCATCTACCCGTTTTGGAATGTTCTTTGCTTCCCCTCACCTCTTGCCTACCTGTAGTCAAAAATAGCATACTTAGTAGGCCGTCTGGGTTGGGTACTGAGCCTCTCCGCCATGTCAAGGCGACATTCCTTTGGGGGGTGTAAATTTGTACATTTTAAGTGTTGAGAAGAGGACCATGTTATAGATGTGCACTGTACCCCATCTTGGGGCAGAGTGAGTATCGGGCTGGGGCACGGTCATTAAGCTTAACTTCAAACAGATTAGAAACATTTTATTTTTTCATTATACATGAACATATATTGTATACTATCATCACTGGACATTGTAGCCATCCATGTTAACAAGAAACACAAACACTTATACTGTTCTTTGTGTGCTATCAGCAGTAGAAAGCTTTGGTAGTTTGTAAATAATATTACATAAATTAACATCCCCTGCTTCTGCATCTGTAGGAAGTGAAAAATGCCTTGCAAATTTCCTTGATGCGCGGAGGTATGTCATGTTCGCAGCACTTTTATCGTGATTTATTGAATTAATAAGTCCAACAAAATGGCGAAATGGTATTTCTTTTTCTTTGGTTGCCACTTTGACTATAACATAGTCTTTCTCCTTTGGTTCTTCTGCCATATTTTCTTCATTTTCCTGGTTTAGACTTAGGTCGTCGTCATCATCATCATCATATGGGACAATGGTAGAGCCTTCACTGTCCGATGAGCTCTTGTCTGGTTGAAGCCTTCTCCTTACATGTTGAGATGCAGGTCTGTTGGTGGTCTGCTATGGAAAGTTCTTGTTTATTTTATTTTGTGCTTCCAGGACCTCATGTTTTTCTGGAGTGTCAGTTAGTATTCTAGTCCTGCCTGGTTTCCTTCCTCATTGTGCTGCTGTATTCCTTTTAGTTATTTTAGGAAGAGGACGAATTTCCTTTGGCAAAACCAAAGGCCTTGAGCTTCCTAAAGTGCCAATGACACTACTAGAACTGGCTATAGACCAGTCTTCCTTCAGGCCTTCAGCTGATGTGCATGCCACTGAGCCTGTACCTATACTGTCAGCATGAAAGGTATTATCTCTTTGAATGAATTGTTCTTGGCATTCAAGAATTATCTGACAGTCCTATAGGTCTAGGTGCTGTGGTACACACATGGCCTACACATGCCAGAGGCAAGTCAGTCACATATGAACCCAAGAAATCCTAATCAGTGAACACATCTGGATGAAATGGGTAAATACCTGTGCACTGGAATCCAGAAATAATATTTTTGGGGATGAATGCAAAAGGATATGCCTTCCCCACAAGTCCACCAATATAATTTATTGTTATCGTCTTTCCTGGATTCATTAACATTTTATTGTTTGTTGCAAACCATTTTGCCCTTCTGCAAATTATGATACAGATGTTTTACTATCCTAATGCAAATAACAATTCATGCTTACTGTACCCCAGAAGAAATTGGCCACTCTTCCCCATAACCTCATAATATAACTGAACATGTTTTTCAGTCATCAGTGTGCAATAAAATGCTGTAATTGTTCATGAAGAACAATATCCCTTGTACTTGATTACCTGTTTTATCTTCAATTTCTTTGCATAGGGAAGAACAATTCCTTAAAATATTTAGATCTAAAATTGCAACAAAAATTACCAAAATATACTTTCCATAATAACAATGTTTACAATTATTCAGACATGTTATTTCTTCTACCAACTAGATACTCATACTGAATGGATTGAATGCTCAAAATCATGGAAGTTTTCTGTACTCCATAGATTTTATATAATTGCCCACTATACCCCAGTTTCCCCTAATTATTGCAACTAAAATATCTTACCTCAACACTTCATTTATAGGTGAATTCATTCTTCTAGTTTTAATTCCTGCAAACACATTAATTACCTATGTGTGGAAGTTGATTGGCAACAATGCTAATGCTTTTGAGTCATTTCTGGCTCATGGTATTGCATAAAAATGTTTTTGCTCTCTTCAGGATTGAGAAACTTATTTCACTCTCAGCTATGGTCATAGGAATTACCACTATAACCTTCAAAAGCTTCACTGTTTCTGGAAACATTAGATTCAGATTGTTTTCAACAAGAAACTGCAAAAGAGAAATGTCATATAGTGCTTTTCCTAAATCTTCCCTCCAATAAAAAACTCCAATTTTGTTTTAAGCCTGTTTTTATTTTCCATGTTCCCAAAACATATGATTTTGTTTTCCAAGTCATTACCTGAAAATGATTTGCTGAATTTCTCAACTGTTCAGGCATAAATAGCAGTGCAGCAGAAAGATGTTTGGTGAAAGTAAACTTTGTCTTTGAAGCATATATTATTATGCAAGGTAGAATCAAGAATTATCAGAATTACGTCGCACACTTCAGTGTCTCTTATTTTGTTCCAAGTAGACCATTGCATATTCCCATCTGAACATTTTATTTTTGAAGTTGGTTCCTCCATAGGTTCTTCAGTTATCCCAGATGGAAATTCAGATATACTTTGTCTAATTTTAGTGGCAAATACTACAAAGGAGGCTGTGATCTCGTGAACATCAGTAGGGTCAATGTTTCTTCTGTGAATTTGACCAAGAAACATATCAACAAGTAGCCAGTGGCAGCTTTTCAGGGGAAGTGTGTGAAGTGCCACTTCACCTATATTTTTTTAATACAGAGTTCTAACCATTAATTAAAATTACAGAAATAATTTTGTTAGCGCAGTATATTTCTTTCTTTAATCATTGCAAAATTGTGTAGTTAAATGTGATATGTTTGCTGTACATCACACACATGAAAACATTACTGTAGCAGTCACAAGACTGTGCTCTGTGCAAGGCACAGCAACTGGGGTAGACAGCACTGTGTGCTGTCCAAAGCAATTGACAATACCGAAGAAAATGTTTGGCTTATGCTTTACTTCAAGCCCTTGGTGTCCATGTTAACGTGACATCATGCTTAAGATAACACTTGCCTCAGATATCACAGGTGATTTGCTTGTATGACTTCTTCACCAGTGAAACCTGGTGGGCTGGTAAGGTACTTAGTTCTGTGCTGGTAAGGAGCCAGACTAAGGTCAGGTGCGAGTCTTGAGGCTGGTTTGAAATGTCAGTTTCTTTCAGTCTTTGCACGCAAATGTGTGTGTAAATGTATGTTATGGTATGAGAGAAATAGAAACACTTAATTCCTGTGGGAAATGAAATATATTATTTTATCTTTATTTAGTGCAACAAAATAGTGTTTGTATTCTGATAATGATATAGTTTGTAGCCTATTAGAAACACTGTTTTGCAGGTGTAAAGATGACGATAAGAGAGATGTTTTGAATTGCAGACAGCCTACCATTCTACTAAACTTTTGTGTTTCAAAAAGTGTTAAAACAATAAACAAGAGCTATAAACTAACTTTTAAAAGTTCTTGGCTTTCCGAATTCCCTTGGGTATGGAGCAGCTTGTATTTTCAGAAATTATTTTGTTGGCCTTGCCTGTTTTTTAGCACTAAAACAACACCTGCAATAGACAAGGGTTTGGAAATTTTCAAAATGTAATGCATTCGATGCACAAACATGAGGATTTAGGTGAACACTTAAAATGCAAACTTCAACTAAGAACTTTTGAAAGAAATAGAAACAGTATTGCTGTTGCTCTAAAAGAAAACACAAGATTGTGCATTACTAAATTTAATGAAAAAGTTTGCTTAAATAGTCAAATTTTGAAGTTGGTGATAAGAACTATGCAGTTTTTCAGTAAGCAGGAATTTACATTCCGAGGACCTGATTAAAGCATTTCTTCCACAAATCATGGAAATTTTAAGGAACTGCTTTCTCTTTAATTTCAGAAATTCCTGCAGATATTCAGCACCAATATAAACTAAATAAAAGTAAATTTAGTGGTAGTTCAAAAACCATTCCAAATGAAATTATAGGGTGCATATCAGAATAATTGAAGGATCACATTAAAAATGAAATTATTATCGGTGCCAAACAAGAAAGGTATTGACAGTTGGCGGTGAAAGAGAGGCGCCATTGCCGCTTGTCACGCCATATGAAGAGCGCATTAGCATTATATGCAAGAGGATGGTTGGATTGCATTTGGAATGTAGAGCAGGTATAATTTATATTCATATTCGAAAACAATAGTAAAATAGTTCATCTACATGCAAAGGATAGAATATGAAAGTATTATATCACTGAAGATTAATGTTAACAAAAGAAACATACCTGTGGAATATTGTAATGGGAAATACCACTTATATCCGAATCGCTTGCATTACTGCTATTTTTGCTTGAATTACCCGCGGAAATGACAAACTGTTCTATCCTTGCTTCTAAGACTCCATTTTCCTATGTTGCAGTTATTATACCCTTTGCATTGGTAACCACTTGTTCACAGTTTTCCGCTTTTTATTGATTTAGCTTTATTACAGACGACACTGTGAAATCTTTGTTTCGCACAACGTAACCCTTTACTTCCGCCGAAAGTAATTAAATCGGAGTACACCAGCAAAGGGCGATACCAAACAATCTTGCAATTATGTTCTTCAGCAACACCATCGACTGCATAACCCTTTAATTGGGATATGTACCTTACCAAGCACAATTTAATTCGCTTCCCAAGTACGTAAAGTTTTTCGTTTGGCTATGCTGTCTTTGTCAATATTTTTGGACATAATTATTTGTTAAAAGAGTAAGAAGTTGTAAATTCTCACAACATATGCAAATACACACGTAAATACAAGGCAAATAACCGCAACAAATAGAATGAATCAAACGAACTTGTCAGCACTCACGCTATCTCTGATACAAACATTGCAAGCTGGAGCTGGAGGGATACATTGTATATATTGCAGGGAAAACAAGATAAGATGCACAGTTTATGTTACTGCTAGATTGCAGGTCAGACACATGCTAATCACGTGTTAAACATCGACAACACTGGTTTAGCGTTTAGCGTTGCTATGGAAACATCCTTGCTCTAATTAGTTGCTCTTTTCATTGCCATGACGATCGCCATGACGCATCCATCCCCTCCTGTTCATTTAGACCCTTCCACCACATGGGTAGCAACTGTCAATTCCCTTCTTATTTGGCGCTGAGTTTAATAAAGGAAACTTTTTCTCCATTTAAGATGATGATACAACAAATATATGTCAAAAGTCACAGTGTTCAGATATTGTAAGGCTAGTCAATTTTGAAGCAAACGTGGTTTAGCGGTTCCTAGGATTCTATGACATGAGTGCTGATAAATCTGCAGCTAGTTTGCTTCATTTATTGGATAACATTTTGAATGACTTTTCTTATGAAAATAGACTGATGGCTCAGTGCTATGATGGAGCAGGTGTCATGTCTGGACATGTAAATGGACTTCAAAGAAGAATTAAAGACAAAGCTCCTTGAGCAGTTTTTGTGCATTGTATGACACATAACTTTAACTTGGTTCTACAGCAAAGTTGTAACAGGATCTTGAAATGTATAATCTTTTTCGTAAATCTTTGGGACATTCCTTCTTTCTTTCACTCTTCAGCAAAATGGACAAATTTAGTTGACTTTGTTGGCATTAGGCAAACACCAGTACAGTTGGTCGTCTTAATTCTGAACTTCTTTGGGTTATAATTGAGTACTGGAGCAAGCTTAAAGAGGTTTTTGAATTAATCCTAAACAAAGAAGACTCCAATCCAAAATCTGTGAGACTATGTAATGTTTTTTTGAATGAAAACAAAAGTTTTAACTTCACATTCCTAGCAGTTGTATTCAATGACATTTTTTTATCATATTGATATTTTGAGTAGTCTGAAGCTTTCATGGCCAGAGTCAGAATTATAGCTAGAAATTACTTCTGGGTTAAAAGCTGTGGTCTGCTGAAGTTTAGAGGTTCAGACATTTTGTCCACACCTGTGGTGGACATCATCAACGGCGTAGTCTTAGTCTTCTCGGCAAAACTCTGTAATGAACCTTCGCCAAGAAGACTAAGATCATGTCACTGATGATATCCACTGCAGTTGTGGACGAAACGTCTGGACCTCTAAACTCCAGCAGGCCACAGCTTTTAAGCCCAAAAGTAATTTCTAGCTATAATTACTAATATTTTGTTTGACATTCTTCAGAAGAAATCCTTGGACATTGTTTACTACATTGAAAAAATACAACTCATATGTGATTTAATAAGCAATAAGAGGATTGAAGAGCATTTTAAAGCTTTATTTCAAAAAGCAGAAGTAACTTTGTACTGAGGATGTGCAACTACAGAGGAAGAGGTTCTCCAGAACTATCATATCCTTTATTACGAAATATTGGACATCATTTTGATGGAAATGCAACTCAGATTTCAGGACTGCAACACATTTCAATTTTTCAGCCTTGCTAAGTCTTTGAAATTTGAAGAGTACGCTAAGAACTTTCCATGCCAGGCACTTGTAAACTTACAGGAATTCTACCCACAAATTTTTACCAAGATTAGTCACTTAAAGCAGGAACTTTAACTTTCCTATGCTGACGAGTCCCATCAAAACCTCACTGCTGAGAAAATACTGTTGGTGGTAGCAAAAGATAGACATTTTTGAAGAGACATATAAATTGTTCTGCTTGATTTTCACCATACCTTCTACAATTTCCTTTGTAGAAAGAAGTTTTTTGTGTTTAAAGAGATTGAAAACTTTCACCAGGAATGTAACATGACAGGAGAGGCTTACATACATCTTTAGTCAATATAGCTTTACACGAGGATATACTCTCCTCATCACTGAAACATAGGCATTTTATGATGCTATAATCAACAGATTTGTAGCTCTAAAGTATAGGACAATCAGCTTAATCTACAAAAAATAGGGCAAGTTTTTAAATAATGTAAACATTTACCCCCCCACCCACCACCCAACACAAATTTCAGGCTAAGCACTTAAAATTGTAGCAAAGTAAAATGAACCCTTTGTATATTTATAATGCATATCTGTTGAAGTAGCACTTCACCTATATTATTCACAGCCAGCTACTACTGCAAGTAGCACCACCATATGAAAGAATTCCAGCCAGAACAGAAAGTTATGATCTATAAGAAGCCTAACGAATCCATATGCTTGAAGAATTGTAGTTCTATCAACAAAGGTTTCAAAACTTTTATCAAAATATTAAATGACACTAACCATATTATCATGAACTATGTTCACAATTCAACTCTGGAAATCTCACCTAGTATGTGGAGATTGTGGCATCCTTTTTCTCACAATATTTGTTAAAATATCTGTAATCTTTGCTGACTGATGGAAAAATAGTCCTGTACCTTCAATATAAAAAAAAATATATCCTTGCTTTCATAGAGGAAGAATTGGATTGTTGCATTATCAGGTTGCCTTGGTGGGCATAACAGTGGATTACATTTGCTGCTCTAATTTTCTTCTGTACACCTCAGTTGAGCCACTCATCACTGGTCCACTATCCTATCCCTGTGCAGTTAATTTACATGCTACTTTATTGATAACTGTTTTCTAGCTCCTTTTGTTATGCAGGCTGATATGCATTTGGCACATCTATTATTGAGAGCCAAGAAACCCTAAAGAGGTTCACAGATCTGCCCTTTTATTTCATATTTGAACATAATTGCCATTTTGTTGTACAGGATATATTCATTGTTTTGTCAACTTAGATTGCTAGATATTCACCTTCCTCTACCTTTTTTTTCCTGCTTTTTTTGTCTCAATCGGCATGTCCCATTGCTTTCAATATTGTAATACTACATTTCTGAATCAGTACCTACAATGTTCTTCTGCTACCATGTTTTAATAACAGAATGAGCTGTCTCAAGAATGGGGTCCAATATATCATTTTGGATATAGTTTTAAACTTGGAGTACTTTTCAATATGCTCACATTGTGTTGTGTCGAAGGAAACAACAAACTTCACTATACCTTGAGAAATGTCTGGATTTTCACTGTCTTGACTCTTGTCGTAAACTCTTAAAGCAAGTTCATTAGTTACACAAAACTTTATACAGTCTTTAATTCTAGAGAACATGTATTTGTTTTTGTCTACCTGCTCATGCTGTTTCTTAATATACAGCCTATATCCATCATCTTATTGAAAACCTACATCAATTTGTTCCAACACTGTCAGGTTCATTTCATCCTGCGAGTAAGGCTTACACATTAAATGTTTTTTTATTATATCATCTAAATGTTTTAAACCAGAAACACCAGTAGACAACCAGACATCAAACTACAAAACAGAGAGCACGAAAAACAGAAGAATGCATCAATTTTGTCACACCTACAAAGCCAGCTACATTTATTGTACAGCCAGAGAAAGAATGATTCAGCACATTAGGAAAATGTGTCTGTTGGGCATGCAAATAGGCTGTATCTGACATAATAACATATGGAACAGAGACTGTCAATAAACTCAGCTGCATGTTGGAAATATCAGCTTCTGTAAACCATGCTGCAACATGATGTAGGACTTACAAATATTCTGCTTCCTAATGTGCTGAATCGTTTTTTCTCTGGCTGTGCATAGCACAACAGAATTTCCTATTATAATTTTAGTGTTTTGTGTGATATACAGGATGATAGGGAAGTCATTACATTCCTTCTAATATGTGCTTCATAGAAGCATTACAAACAAAAAAGTCTAATGGCATTTTGTTCTTTGACCAACCGATTTTGAAAAAAGGTATGGCTTTTTATTCAAATTGGATGCATAATTCCACAAGAATGTACAAAGATAACAGTTTGTTACTTCTAAGATGTGTAGAGCAACTGATTTCTGACATAGCTTCATTAGTAATTATGGGACATCACACAGGCTTTCGAAATAATTTATCACTTAAAAGACATGGATGAATTTTGCAAGCAGCTTTTTCAGACGTACAGTAAGTCTACAATGTTGCATTGAGGTTGTGGATGTAAACAGGTCGGGCGCTTTTGCGTAATGTTTTGGGAGCCAACACTTGTGACTGGCCTACACTCACACAGTAAACATGGAAGGACAAGACATGATTTGTGTTTATGTTCTCAAGACACACCATTAGGAAGTTTATGTACTGAACTTGGGAAAGTAAAACCCACACAATCTGTAGTGTTGCCAGGTTGTTTTCAACAAAACAAAAATATCTCCATAGGAAATGGCCAGAGACAAAAACGTAAAATATGAAATGTGTGTCCGTGCATCTCTCTGTGAACAGCATAACTCAAAAACGTGAAGTCGGTTAAAATCAAAGTTGGTACTTAAGTCCAGCATCATCCAAGGATGTGATCTAAAGATTTTCAAGAAAATTCACACATCCCAAACTGCCTGTTACATGGAAGATTTTTAAAAATTCTCAAAAATGGGTCCAATGATTTATTAAAATATATCAATGTAATTAATATTCTTCCACACAATAGTTGTGTGAAGGACAGGATTGGAAAAGACAGAGTGAGACTGAAAAATTCAATGCCATGGCCAGGATTTGAACCACAGATCTACAATTTACTGGCTGGCTGCTCTAACCACTAAGCTATGATGGCCATTTAACCATCTATAAGGTCAATCAATGTAATTAATGTCCTTCCACACAATAGCCGTCAATGGCAGCTCGTGAACATTGAATACAGGGGTGCTGCATACAAAATTATAAGAGCTGCTAACAATGCATCTTAACTTATTTTTAGATTAGTTCTACGCGCCTCCTCTTGTAGGTCGTGAACTTCTGAATCACCTTGTTATTGAAGTCCAGAATGTTGTTAACCATAGACTTCTCAATAGACAGCATAGCTAACGCGGTCAACCTCTCTTCTCCCATCATATTTCTGAGGTAGAATTTTACTATATTCAAACATGAGAAGCAGTTGTCATTGTATAATGACAGCTATGCGCACTAATCTTACAACTTCTGAGAATGAGGTTTATAAGTTCTGAGATAGAAGAAACTGCAAGAGCTTGATAGCACCACCGATGTTTCTGAATTCTGGTCTCTGGTCCAATACAGCGAGTTCCATTTTCAGTCTGTCTTTCTCGAGCACTGGGAAAAGCTTCACACACATATTTAGGTCTCTCTCAGGAAAAGTTTGATAATTTTCAAATTTGTCTTCACATAGAGTGGAAGATACTACCAGATAGTCTGTGAACTGGCATTGGGTGTTGGTTTGTGATATAATGAGATCATACACCTCTTTCGCAGCCGCAACCCATGTCTGATTGTCATCAACCTTGCGGCGTTTGCTGCAGTTTTCGTCTTCGCATTCCTCTCTACATTGTTCCATACAGTTTGTACGGCATGCCAAAACCTTGATGTGCAGTCTTGTCCCTTAGAAACATCTAATTGGCGATGTTGCAGTTGGTTGTATAAAATGTCTACATGAGGCATCAGTAAATGGAAAAAGGGCGAGCCAGGAGTTGAATTCAGAATCTTCAAGAAAACGTATCAGGGCACTGACCTCATTTATTGCAATGTTCTTTGATGTTTCAGATTCCATTATAGACAGAAAACATTCTAATAATGACTCTTTCTTCTCATAGACTACATTTACTATTCTTGTTTTAAAATTCAATCTTGTAGCCCCAGCTGACGGAATTCTCTTTGAAACACATGCATCTAATACAGACTGCCTATATGGAGATCGTGAGAAGAAACAAGTTAGCAAAAAATATCCGTGCCCTTGTATTTTGTTTAGCTGCTTGTTCCATTATCAAATTGAATTGATGAGCACAGCAATGTACAAAATACACATATTTGTAGCAGTCCCTGATTTTTGCTTGAACCCCATTTAATACACCACTCATCACAGCTGCCCCATCGTAACTCTGTCCAATCAGCTTATCTTTCTTGCTTTTAAGAATTACTTCTAACTGCGAAAGTATGCACTCCGATATTGAATTGGCATCTTGACGGTTGCATTGAAGAAACCATAGAATCTCTCGATGACTTTTCCTTCTTTGTTACAATAACGAAGAACGATTACAAGCAGGAATATTTCTGAGATGTCTGTGGTTTCATCGGCAAGAATAGAGACAAATTCAGTTTCTTCAATCTCAGATAAAATTTCCTCTCTGCATACATCCAGCATACATTCAAGGAGCTCATTTTCAATTGCCTTTGATAAGCCTTTAAAAGGTGAAGAACTCTCCAAATGTGACTTAAACAATGAATCAATTTCACCTATATATTTGATCAAATTGAGAAATATACCTTGATTGTTGGAATCTGCATTTTCATTATGCCCTCTTAATGCCAACTCATTGATTCCACAAAACTTAATACAATCGATAATTCTCAACAATGCCTCCCTGAGTTTCCTTACCTTGTTATTATGGTGTTCAATGGCTTCTTTATGAGCTGAACTAAAACTCTCTTCAATATTTACCCTTCCCAACATAGCCAAGTTCACAGTGTTGCTTAAATGTTTCTCAGTTTTTGCATGTTTATTGATCTTTTCAAGCAGTTTTCTAAGATTGGTTATACCTTTCCAAGTCCAACTAGAGTCCCCACCAAACAAAACACATGGGATCCAGAATAATGCATTTTTAATATAAAGCCTGACGACCATTCAAACTTTTTGTACACTTCATTGTTAAAACTCCTCGTATATTCTTTTTGTCGGCCTGTAGATGATTGTTTAATGTCCAACATGGGTGTAGGCTTTCTGCGATGCTTAATTTCACATTTCAGCTGTAATGTTGTTGTTTTCTAGTGCCTTGCATCTGGCAATGAAGCCATTAGCTGTAATGTTAAAGTACTGAAGTGAACAGACTGCAAATATTGTACAGAATTAATCATTGTTGGCAACACTATTGTATTACTACACGCACTTAGAACACACGAAACAGCGCTCTAACTGCCAGCTCCCAACTTCTCCAAGCATTGAGAGCTGCATGTTTTGCAGCTTGTTCCAAAGGCATAATGCAGGGTTTCTGGAGGGGAGGAAACTGAAGAAATGTGGGCGGAGAGTCAACTCTTTTAGCCTGGCAGCGCTAGGGGAGGAAATGCTTTCGCCAGTTGCATGGGAGGAAGTAACTGCTGTAAGCAGTACTTTGATACTAATCAACTGCATTCAACTTGATGAGCGCAACATTTAAAACTATTTTAAAAGCAGAATACGAATCTGTATTACGAAACATAAGGTGAGCCATTGGGTCAGAAACACCTGGGGGTGCTGCAGCACTGCAGCCCTTCATCACCAGCCGCCACTGATAGCCGTGTATTGGACAGGATTGGAAAGGGTTGTACACACAGCTATTGTGTGGAAGAACATAATTACATTCATTGAGATTCTAAGGCTTTCACGGCCGGTATAAACACTAGAAACAATATATTCCGGGCTTATGGGCCGTGGTCTACTGGGCTTCTTCTTCCCAGACGTTTTGTCTATGACTGCGGCAGACATCATCAGTGGCGGCGAGGTCGAAGTATCCTGGAGGAGATTTCAACAGCAACTGTGCTGCTTTCTCCGGCCCATAAGCCCGGAATATATTGTTTCTAGTATTAATTACATTGATTGACCTTATAGTTGGTTAAACTGTTCAAGATATTTTCATGGCAAATGAAATGCATATCTTGAATTTTCTGGGGATAGCCTCTGAAATCCTCTTCATTCTGCATAACTTTTGCATAGCTGGTAAACCATAAGAGATAGACAAAATCTTACTACATAACACATGTAGATCTTGTTAAAGCACACAATTTATGTCAAAAGGCTCAACAAGATGGCGGCGGCTATAACCAAGAGAAGTGTGAGCTCCAGCAATTTTTATGATAAAACACAGGAAATAAATTGTAATAAGTGTAGTTGGTGTGATGAATTAAAAAGAAGACTAGAAGAAACAGTTGTGGAATTAAAATCAACATGGGCAATAATCAACATACTGAAGAGCGAGAAGATATGTGAAGTGGAACAATACATCAACAGTAACAGTAATGAGGATAGTGATAAAAGTATACAAAATCAAGAATGGCGAGATGTGGTGAAAGGAAAACGGCACAGATCACAAATAACTCAAAATCCTATCAGAACCTGTAATCGTTTTGAGGTATTGGAAAGAAAGGAAGAGCAAGAAATAATCGTAAATGAGGCAAATAAAACACACATTCAGAAGAAGAAGAAACACAACATCTTAGTAATCGTGATAGTCACGCAAGAGGATCTGCAGCAGAAATTGATTCCATGATGGAAAAAAATGCAGAAGTTTGTGATTATGTGAGGCCAGGAGTAGGTATGGAGTTAGTGACTCAAATTGCGAGTGATGAAACCCATAATCTGGGGAAGACTGACGCCATAATAGTATGGGGAGGTACAAATTATATATTGAGAAATAATTCCAAAGAAGGGCTAAAGTGCATCTCAAATTTTGCAGAACGAAACAAAAACACAAACACCATAGTCATGGAGGCACCAGAAAGGTACGATCTACATGAATCTTCGTGTGTGAACAACAGAATTACATACAAAAGTGCAAAACTGCATACAACAGAAAACTGAAAAAACGGCTGAAAACGCATAGCCATGTGCGAGTGGTAGAAATAAGTTTAGAGAGAAGTGATTTCACTAGGCATGGCCTTCATATGAATACCAATGGTAAGAAAAAGATAAATAAACAAATTGCAAAGGTTGTGAGTGAAATATTTAGAAAAAATGAACAACAGAACACTCCAATAGTTGTAAACCAGGATAAGGTCCAAGATGGGTCACCAAAGGATCAGGTGCAGCAGCAGCAAATACATGAACAACCTTTGGAACCCCATGAGTACAGAAGGAAAACTAGAGCATCTTCTGAGAAAGAAGAAGAAAAACAAGGCGGCCAAATAAGGGACATCTCAACATTCCCAGAAACACAAGATGAAGAAGAACTACGGCGATCCACGAGACAGAAGAAGCCCAAGGTTGTAGGAGATTTTTTTATAAATACAAAATGCAGTGCAGGTATTCCTAAGGATAAGGGTAGAAAGACTTTTCAAGTAGAGAAAACTGAGCATAAAGACATGGGTAACATGATCAGTGCTCAGGATATTCATGTTAATGAAAACCAATGTAAGGTTGTAACAGTGGGTGAAAACAATGTTGCCACTTTGCTTCTAAAAAACTAGGTACCTTCTCTGCTAACAATCAGTATGGTGGTTCTCTCAATATTATTCACCAAAATATTCAAATGCTAACAAACAAAATCGATCAATTAAATATATTTGTAAGCAAGTCTCTACCCGATGTTCTTATTCTTACTGAACATGGTTTAAAGGATGATCAAATTTTTAATAATTTAATCTTTAATATGAACTTAGCAGCTAGTTTTTGTTGGACGAAAAAAAATTGGGGTGGGGTAGGTATTTTTGTTACTAATGATCTTGGTGAAAAGATCTCCGTATTAAATGTAGCAAAGTTTAGCATTGCAGGACATATTGAAATAGTGGGTGTAAATTTAAATTGCAGTCAGATAATCATTATTGGAATATATAGACCACCTAATGGGAATATCAATACATTTTTGGAAAATTTAGCTTTATTAATTGATCAATGTCTCAAAAAGAATACCCAAAAATTAATAATAATGGATGATATAAATATTAATATTCTTCAACATTCACGCAGTAAGACTAGACTAATGGATATTCTAAATGAATTTAACCTCAAACCTGTAATAGATGAACCTACAAGGATTACTAATAAATGCAGTTCTGGAATTGATAACATCATAACTAATATACCTGTAAATATGTATAGTACTGGGGTGATAAACTCTTGTATATCTGACCATACAGCCCAGCAAATCTCATTAATGACTGATAAACACTCTCAAATAATCCATCAAAATATCTCACATTCTACACTATTTCATTCATTTAACAAACAAAACTTAAAAAATCTAAGTTGCCTATTAAATGGTGCAAATTGGGACAGGGTGTATTGTGAGCAGGACCCAAATAAGAAATTAAGTGTATTCTATAATATTCTAAACTACTATATAAATATATGCCGTCCACTGATCCACTCTCGTAAATCAAACATTAGAAAAATGAATAACTTCAACTGGATAACTCCTGACATAAAGAAACTGCATATTCAAATTAAGTTAGATACTGAAAAAGTTAAGTACAGTAAGTCAGCATCTGATAAGATTGCACTTAATAAATTAAAATATTTGTATGATCAGACTGTAGTAAAAGCTAAACAAAACTTCATTAGTAGTAAGATCCTTGAATCTGATAATATGAGTAAAAGTTGCTGGCAAATTATTAATGGTTTCCGTAAACCTAGAACTCCCATTGATAATAACTCAAGTTTTATTACCAAGCAAGACGAAGTTGCTGAAGCTTTTAATAAGCATTTTGTGTCAATAGGCAGTAACATTAGTGCAAACACAAATATAAATGAAGTCACTAAATTTTCAAATTACTCCAAAATAGATACAAGTATCTACCTCTACCCTACACATAAGGCTGAGATTGTAAATATAATTAGTAAATAAAAATCTAAAAACTGTATAGGTATCGATGGAATTTCAATGTCACTTCTAAAAACTTGTAGTACTGAAATTGCTGATCCATTAGTTGACATAATAAACTCCTCCTTAGCAACTGGAATATTCCCTGATAACTTAAAAGTAGCTGTAGTAGTACCCATACATAAAAAAGGAGACAAAACCAATATTAACAATTATCAGCCAATATCTATCCTTCCTGCAATTTCCAAAATATTTGAAAGAATTCTCTATAACAGAATAATTATCTAGAGAAGCATAATTTAATACCAACTGTCCAAAATGGATTTGTAAAAAATAAATCTACCATAACTGCAATTGTCAATTGCATCGAAGAGACAGTAAGGTCTATTGACTCAAATTGCTTTTCAAGCAGTGTTCTTTTGGATTTAACTAAAGCTTTCAACTGTGTTGAAAAAACTAGCTTAATGAATAAATTAGAAATGCTTGGTATCAGGGGCTTAGGCTATAATATCATAAGGTTATATATGACTAATAGGAGGCAAATTGTAAAATTAAAAAATAGATCATCTGTATCAATATCCAGCTCTGAAAATATAACACATGGAGTTCCTCAGGGTTCGATTCTCGGCCCCCTATTATTTGTGCTATATATGCATGACATAGATAACTATGCTTCTGATGGGATAAATATTATTCAGTTTGCTGATGATACAACCATCACTGTAAGTGATACTGACATATTAAAGCTAGAAACCCGTTTAAACGATATAGTTAGTAACATTGTTCAATACTTCCATAATTTAAAGTGTTAACCCTAATAAATGCGAAATGATAAACTTTGGATTCAAAATTATAAATCATCCACTACAATTAAAAATTGATACAGAGGTAGTAAAAAGTGTGGACGAAACACAGTTGCTAGGGATTGTTTTAGACAATAAGCTCACTTATAACTCACAAACTGACAAGATAGTAGCTAATGTTAGTAAAAATCTATATGTCCTGTGATGTCTAAGAAACTCTATTTCTATTTCTACTGTTAAAACTATTTACTTTGGGCTTATCCACTCCTTTTTGTCATATGGAATTGAATTATGGGGAAATACATCTAAACAAAATTTTCAAAGAATATTTGTATTACAAAAAAAAGGCTATTAGGTATTTAGGTGGTCTAAGGTATAACAAATCATGTAAAAGCATTTTTATTCTGCTGAAAATCCTTACATTACCAAGCTTGTTCATCTATAGAACCATTTTATATTTAGTTCAATTTAAATTCCCAATGAAAAACATGTCAGATGTTCACACATATAATACCAGGAATAATCAATTACTAAATCTCCCCAGAACCAGATTACATTTATCAGAGAGGGTCCCTAGTTATATGGGAGCGAAGTTTTATAATGCTTTGCCTGAAAATCTAAAATCATATGAAAATTATAATACCTTTAAAAATAGGATAAAAAATTATTGAATAACCAAAGCTTTTTACAGTATTGAAGAATACCTAAACTTATAGATATTTTCTATGATGTTTTGATTATACTAATTGTACTTTTAACTTCTTATCTAATTATATTGTATATACTATGAAATTACTAAATTCCTTTCTATTTATAATTCTCATAACATGGGCCCTTATAGGGTACCTTTTTATATCATCTTATGTATTGACTCATGATATGGTTCAATTGTGTATTCCACTGTATTGAACTGAATGAATGAATAGATACTTTTTTTTTTGTTGAGATAACCATTTCCCAGACATTCCTTGACATTGGTTTGAATTTTTAAGTTCTTATACTTTCCTCAAATAGAAAGTCATTACTCTTTTTTTTTCCTTTTTTCTTTTAGTGTCCTAGTCATGAAAAGAGAATGGAATGTCAAAGCCATCATATAGTAACAAGCTCTTAAAAGTTTTGACTATCATTTAAGCACACTATTGCCTTGTTCCTATTCCATCTATAAGGAAATATTTTCATTTTATTCATTTTATGTCGAATAACCAAATTCATGAGGCTCATCTTCATCCTGAATATATGTATTAGATCTTTTTGTTTATCAAGAATTTCTTTGTTTTGGTTCAGTATTTCTTCATTTCTATAGTTGGAAAATCATTGATACTACAAAAATCCTTATAGCCTTTTTCAATCATATTGTGACACCGAGCACACATTAAAGGAGGCTCAAGGTCTGCCACCTCACACCATTAAGTTGCTAGGCAACGTGCAACCATGTCAACTAAGAAAAAAGACCGATTCCAGACAGTTTAAGATGTTCCTACTGCTGGTTACAAGAAGCTTTGCCAAATGTGAGTTTGCAATGAAATCACCCTTACCTAATTCTTGGCTATATAAGTGAGCCAGCACAGCCAGAGAAGTTAGTGTTGGGCCAATTTTAGTGAGTTTAGTGTCAAAGGCAGTTAAAGCAAAATTGTCAGATCAAGCTGGGGACAGTTGAAGTGCTTGTTACAAAAGAACAGATAAATGTGAATTTCAAGGTCATGACTAGAGCCCGGATTTATATGCACCAAAAAGGATATATGCATGTACCTATGCGCTAAAAACCTGCTAAATATGCTCTAAAAACTTCAAAATATGCACAAAGAATAAAATACATTATTTTATCCTTTTCACGTTTATAAATTGTGATGATTTAATCAAATTGTGAGTTTATTCTTAAACCAAGTCATTAAAAATTTTTATTATTTATTATCTCACTCTTTCAATCTATTTTGGCATAAAAATTAAGTACACAAATGGAATATTTCAGCTTTCAGATATCAATTTTGATGAAATAATGAAACAGTAAACTTATGCTTAATCTCAGACCTTAACAAAATTAATACCTTTTACTGTCTCTCTCTCTCTCTTTTTCTCTCTCTGTCTGTCTATTTTAGCATTCAAATTTCCTCTGCCAACTGGTGAAGAGCATGTGCTAAACAAGTCATATGAACTGCCTTAGGATAAAGTACCTGCAAAGCTTTAGCAGCCATCATGTATGCTGCTGCATCTGTAACGATCACCAAGCATTTTTCCTCATTTTCGTTAGTAGGCCACAAAACATGTAATGCATCACAAACATCCCTAGCAATTGTTGAATGGTTTGTCTCTTCCAGTACTCTGGATACAATGAGATGGGATGTTGCTGGTTCAGATTCCGTAAGTTTTTCCACGACAACGTTGGCAATAAATCTCCCACATGAGTAGATTGTTTCGTCAACAGACAACCACAAGTTTGAATCGCCAATATTGTCTTTTATTTCTTGTGTTACCTGAAAAGAATTATATTATTGAAAATTAGTAAGGATCAGGGGTGTAACTTGGGGTACCACATTTTGGAGGATCAAATTTAAAGGAATGCACTAGTGACATTGCTGTTTTCTAAACTATCCATCCAATCATGCTTAAATTTTAATTTCATGTCTGTATTGTATAGACATAACAGTGTTATGAATTTCAGTCCAATATCTTCATTAATTTTCAGGTTATTTATTTTCAAAGTACAATTTTAAGGTATGTAGGCAAAATGTCCCACACGATGCAATTTTCATTTTTTTTTTTTTTGAAAATTCCATCGTGTGGGACATTTTGCCTATATATATACATTTTTTGTACAGCAAGATTTGGTCTATTTCTTACGGTTTACCAGTTATGAAAAAGTTATCCAGAGTAAATAGGACTTCATGGACTATAGCCAGAAAATTCAAGATGTATATTTCATTTGTCATAAGAATATTTCAAACATATGGCATTTTAATCAAAATCGTCAGAGCCATTTTCAAGAAAATGAAAATTTTCAAAAATTTTCCATGAAAAGGGTGGAGCAAATTTCTTCAAAATCTTCATGTCGCACCCTTGAAAGAGATTAAACATCAATACTAACTTTGGTTTTTAGCTGACTTTTCGTTTTTGAGTTATGCTGTCCATAGACTGACAGACACACACCCACAGACCTTTTTCTACAAATGGTGTTTTTTTTGTTTTTTTTTTTCTTTCTTTCTTTCTTTCTTTCTTTTTTTTTTTTTTTTTTCTTTTTTTTTTTTTTTTTTTTTTTTTTTTTTTAATTCAGGGGGCCTCAAGACATATATTTCCGGTGAAATCTCAGCATTGAATTTTTGGGTGGAATACAATACTTCCTCTTCTTTACCATATGTAGCAGAGAAAGTAAATATGGTAGAGGCAATCTATTTAACATATATTCTGAATTCAGCAGAGTACATTATACAATAATATGAAAAAATACCGTACAGTAGTAACAACAGTATACAATGATATGCCTAGTGATACAATAAATAATTCTAACATAGATTTGCCACGAGTACATCATTCATAGAGCATTGGGGGCACAAGAGCATAACTGATAAAAAAACAAGAACAAGATAGACCTGTAATGTTCTTAAATTACTTCAAATTATACTGTGCAGCTGATTGACATGTATAGGTTATTTTAATTTCTTAGTATTTCAAATAGTTCTAGTAGCAAAAGTTGTTTCTGTTTCTACAGAAACACAAAAGCACTTGAATTCTATAATTACTCTGAACATAAGTTTGAAAATGTTTGAGGTGTAAAAACGGTTTTCATAATTATATAACATGTGGAGCAAAGTCCAGTTGAAAATGCGTAATGCCTTATTTGATTTTTGTGTACTGTTTTCTGTTACAGAGTATGGGAAAATCGCTGACCTTCCGTGGAGCTGTTTTTGAAGCTCAAGATATTCTAAGGCATCATCGCTGCCGTGATCCTATCTGTGACACACATCTATGGAAAGTGAAGCATGAGCTTGATATTGCTAGAATGCAAATCCGACAGTTACAGAAAGAGCTAGAAGCACATGGCATAAAGCCTAGCCGCAGGTATATGAGTTTTTTAATTTTACACATATAATTCTACTATTATTTCATTGTTTATTTCAGAAAACATCGCAGATGTTTAACTTTACAGTGACATTTTATATACATGCAGTGTAAACAAATGACACAGGACTCCACATTAGATATTGTAGAAAACAGATAAGCGATGCTTGGAAAAATTTATAAAGAGAGATTTTTAATGGTATTTTAAACTAAGTCATTTGTACAATAAAGAAATTATTTTAAAACTTTTGATAATTAAATTAGGCCTAAGTGTGCAATAACTAAACAATGGAAGCAAAGAAATCATGGCTTGAAATAATTCTCTAATTTCAAAATAAGCATCTGATGATTTTCATGATCATTGAAAGAGGGAAAAAAACATTTAGTTTGATGCAGAAACATTGAATACTCAAAAAAGAATTAGTAAATATAAGCAAGGTGTCTTATTTGAACAATAAGTTGGAATTAACTAACCAACCCTGCAGTGCAACAGCCCTTTCAGGGCCAAGGCTTACCGCCCGGCAGCTGCGTCCCCTACCTCTGTCCATCACAGGCGTCATGAGTAGGGTGCACTACTGGAGGTGGGATGTTGTGAGTGACCCAGTCCCTCCTAGCTGGTTATATGATCTTTGCAACCAGATAAATTGGAATTAAGAAATTGTTCTTTATAAAAAATTACCTTTTTCATACACAAACTATCAAATGATATATTTCTTAATTATCCAATTTCAAGCAATTCTCTTGAATGAAATTCTCTTGGCATGTGCAATGAATAAACAAATATTCATGTTTTATATTATCCATAATTTATAGTACATAGTGGGAAATATTAGTCTACCTGCATTGTTAATATACATTGAGCAAGTCATTCGTTCAATTGTTTATCCTGCTTTAAGATACTGTACGGATCCTAGATTTGCACTGCACCTTTCATGCTTTCATTCCAATTATCATTTTTATTAAATTAAAATGCTGCAAATATATATGTTTAAAATTAAGCATGGACTGTTCAAAAAGCAACTAGTTTTTCATTGTTTTCTTGATCTTTTTTTCTTCTTCAGACCATTGATTATACTATCAACTAAATGTCAAAACATGTTATAATAAATTTGTTAATTAAATACATTTAAGTGAACTTCTCCATAATTTTCCTTAATCATGATTTCGTTTAACTTCAATAACAGAATTCTGGCTGAAAAAATTTCCTTCTAGCAGTATTCACTATAGGCATAATCAAGGTGATTGAATTTATACACATTTAGTACTATTACGATTTTATAAACAGAAATCAAGACATACATGTCCTTACAGGAACATGAGATGCTTTAATGGGAACAATCCTTTTTTACTCATGTACTCGTTCTCTCAAAAATGGTCTCTGATAATTTTTAATTCCTTATTTAAAAATTATTGGTTGAAACACAAAACTATACCAGTTTATGAGTTACTATTTTAGTACAAATCTCAGGCTTCTCTGTTGGAGACACTGGAATTTGCTACCACAGACAGAATAGAAATAATTTCATTTAACTAACACAAATTTACACACCAATCAAAAGAGTACATTGTAGTTTGGGTTCAGATTTGTCAGGCACCATTTAATGTAACAACAAAAGAAGATATGTATCAATGTCAAGAATAATGGGATATTTTACAAGTTTCCTCCTTTCAAAAAAATAAACTCTCCAATTTCTTCATTTATATTGTTTGAGGGTGCTGAAGTGAAATGTATACTTTATACGTCATAGTATAGTTACTGTTGAATCTGGAAGAAAACTATTGAAATCATTTGAGGAGCATTGTTTCGAAATGCGATAAGTCCGCAAATAACAATTTTACAGGAAAGCCAAAAATGTAGTAACTCCTAAAGTAAACAATACTTTTAAAATATAATTATGTTGTTGTGATCTAAAAAATGAACGTATAACATGGCGATAAGTGTCAAAAATCACAGCCTTAATGCAAATCTGAAATCGCTGGTTAAAATATGAAAAATGCTGGACTTATCTTGTTTTGCACTGAATAAATGGACACAAAGCTTTTTGAACCGTTCTTCCATATAAACAATGCTAATTTTAGTAAATTGCTTTTTTTGCAGATTTTTAACTCTTACATGCCATTGTAATTCACAATACACATTTTCCGTTCTTAATGTGTTGTCTAGGACAGTGTAACTCTTTCGATTGTTTGAAACAATACAATTTTGAAATCAATTCAATGTAATAATTATGCATATTAGAAGTAGACATGCAGAAAATCCTGATTAATGATGTGTTCTGAATAGTAATGTGCTACAACACCACTATGTTCAAGCAAACGTAAAGGAAAAACTTATTCCATTCTATGAGTGCACTTGGAACTGCCAACACTTGTGATTGGTAGTTATCAGGGTGAAAAAAAACTAATTTAATGATAAACTTTGAAACAGCTCTCAAATTGAATTAAAACCATGTTCATCTTCCAAACAATCACGGTCTTCATTCTCACTTACCTCCTCCATTTGTTATACATCATCTTTGTGCTAAATTAACTTTGCACAAAACTTTAGCTCATTATTACTGTACCAATCTTCACCAAAATGTTGTTCTTAAAGCTTGTGCAAATCATTCTTTTTTTCTAATTTGATGGGCTGTTCCAAAGGCAGCACTGGGGGCTCTGCAAGTTGTTCGACTGCTATTCCTCATTTAAGCATGGAGACGAATTTCTTGGATTAGTCATTCAGTCTATACGACATTTCCATTTGCAGAGAAACATATAATGTATTCCTTTTAAGTTTCTTTTTTAACATGACCGTTTTCATTTCCCTTATACCATCTGGCTTTTTTAAGTAATTGCAATGTGTCTTAAAATCATGCACATACCAATCCTTGCCCAGTTGGCGAACAGTACCAACCTTAGAATATATTTCAACACACTTCTCTGGAGTTAATATCTCAGACTGTTTTCTAAGATCCTTTTCCAAAACTCCAAACATGCGGTCCGCAGGTAAGAAAGAATGGCCTCTCAGGGAAATATCATGCATATTTCCTTCAGATAGTCTGGAAACTTTTTCAAAAGCCACCAATAGAGTGCATGGACCACGTGGGCCAGCACAGTCATCAGAGAGGAGCCTTAATTTGGATACACTATCCTCAAATTGCTGTTTGCTTAGAAAATTTATTGACGCAGAAGCAACTTCAATAGCTCCACGGCCTGCTTGATTTTCAGACCAGCAATAAAATGCTGGTGATTTATTCTTTATATCAGTGATGCACAGAGCATATAATGATAGTTGGCGAGCATAATAGGCTTCACCTATAGCAAGCTTAGACAATGGTTGCACCTACTGCAAATCAAAGCATAAGGACTTGGTAGATAAGTCTTTTTCTCTCATCATTTTGTGGAATGCCTTTGCTTTCAATTTATATGCAGAGAGTTCAGCTTGTAACTCGTTCTTTCTATGGGAATTTGCCATGACTTGCAGTTCATGTTTTGTCCTACTGCAATAACTGCAAACATCTACAGCTGGTTCACCAAAACCTGAGTTAAATTTATTAGAAAAAGTAGTGTGGAAAAACTGCTTCTTTACTTTTAGTGATTCAGCCACACTAGCATTGTACATTTTCAATAACTTGTTCATATTTAACTCTGAAGGAAGGTAGAGCCGTTTGCTTTTTTGTCTTGAATAATGACACTCTCTAGCTTTTAGCTTGGATAAAAAACCAATTACCGATTCCTTCTTTTGGGCATATTATTTGGTTTTTTCAGTGACCTCCCCTTCTTTCCATTATTGCTTTACCTGCTATTAGAGATGCTGTTATGTTGTTTATTCTTGCTGGGTCAATGCTAAAAAGAGCTCGAAAGAACTTAGAACAAAGCAGAATAGTTTCATTGTTTACTCTAACCAGATATTTAATAACTACTGCATTAATCTTTTCTGATTTTCTTGATCTGCAGCTTTTGGGAGATGATACAGACATCATTGATGCCAGAAGCCTGTCTTGTTGTGATTTGTTCCTGTAGTTATACATTAATTTTCTTGCTCTGATGAGATGATAGGCAGGAATGGTGCAGCATTTAAATCTACCCTCTGTGTGTGCACATGGAGACTCGAACTCCAGCATGTTAGGATCTTTATCAGAATATCTGAAACACACCAACGAATGATGTGGTAAGAACTATTCTAACTGCAAAGTGGTTCTGAATACATTCCTGTATAACTATTTTTGCTAAATAATACCGATAATTATTCTTCTTATAAATTTTAAATAGTATTTACCTTTCTTCATGTTCACTTTTCCTTTTTGTCATACTCTTTTGCCTCCTTCTGGAGCCTGCAGAACACTCACCTACAACTACGCTTTCTTCCATGTTCATAGCTAAAACTACCCGAACTGCTTACGACACTCACAATAATAGCGAGAATCTGTAGACAGTGCAATCTGGTCAAACAATGAGATAGAATGAGAAACAGATGGTTTTATGATGCTGTGACAAAACAGGTAGGAATTCCTATGCGCGAGTCCGACAATGTGAGTAAGAAAGTGGACACTTCGTGCTTTGATCCAGTCAAGGCACTGGGCATAATGCATTTTATACCGAACTCACATTTTTGTTCTCAATTTTAAGGGGTTTAAAACGTGCTTTGAAGCAAACAGGAACATAATCCCAATGCAGGGCATGCTAAAGTGTTGAAATTTGCTTCAAACTAATTTTCGATCGCGAGTAGACTTTTTGCATTTTGAAACGATACTCTTCATTTGTTGTTAGTAATGATGATGGTGATAATGACTGATGAAAATGCTGATTATGATGTTGACAACAATGATGGTGATTGATGACAACTCACTCACTCCCTGATGATGATGATCATGACGACAATGATGATGAAGACAATGATAGCAATGATGCTGTTGTGATGATGTTCTGTTATTGCACCAAGCTAAAGCTTTCTTTCTTAAAATTTGTTCTCGTTGTCTCCCTTTTTCTATATCTTGAGTAATAATCTCTGAACTATATATCAGAAATTAGTGAATTGTTCATGCCATTGAAGAAAGCTAAAAGGCTCTGGGAATTTAATATAATAAGGTTTTTCATCCTTATTGGTTTGCTGATTATTGTGGATACACATTTTCTTCAGTCCTCAGAACCTTAACATCGTAATTGCCACAGCTTGAATAAAATGTCAGTAAGCACATTCTGAACCTGCCACTTCTGCTGTTGCTACTTTGAACTCAAGTGCTTTTTTTAATTATGAAATGGTCTTGGACCACCTTATAAGATTCTTTTCTCTTTTGTTCTTTTAGTATTTGGTTTGCTTTTCATTTCATTATCAAAATGTTAATTTTCCTACTTGTTTTAAAATGTCAATTTCCAATTATCATCATTTGAGTGTAATGGACTGTTTCAAGTATGCCCATCAATAATAATAATCAATCAATTAATAAACCTCATAGACAAAGATGGTTTGCTCTCAACTTCATGCACTCAAATAGAACTGTTTACTTTGTGTCTAATGTGGGGTGGCATCTGCTACAAGGGGGTTCCTAGAACTTAGAATTTAATAGTATATACTGGGTGAGTCTTCAAAGCCCATGGATAGAGAAGTTATGCAGTGCCAGCATTGTACAGGTTATGCCGTAAACAGTCTCCACTGCATCGTGTCGTATCAATTTCGGCCGAAATGACTGCTTTGTACTGCTGTGTATGAAGTGACTTGCTCTCGTAGCATAACAGTGTGCACATTGGCCTTCAGTGGTGAAGGTCCGAGGTTCAAATACTGTTACTTTGAAGCTATTTGTTATGTTTAGTAAGTTTAATGGGAACTGTTCTTCATTGAGGGAATACTTTTTACCTGACAATACATCAGCAAATTTGCACTGTTTTGTTGTTGTTAGCTAATGCTGGATTTCTGACAATGAAGTCATTAATCCTCTTGCTCTCCAATATTTTTCACTGATGGATGGGGCACTAGAAGTGGCCGGGCATATTTGAAGGTGGTCTCGATCCATTTCCTCTTGCAGATCACATAGAGGACAGAGTGGTGAAGAATATATCCCAATTCTATTTGCACTGTTTTTGTTCAAGACATTTTCCATTTTTGTAAAGACAGGTTTGCCCACTTCACATTGCACATGACTTAGATTACTTGCAACTAATTTCACCATTTCTATTTGGTTTTCTATTTCACAGAAATGCTTCATTTTACTTTCAGCATGATGAAATACAAATATCACTACAACCACTAACTTCTGTTTTGTAACATGGTGCAACCCTCAAATATAGCGGAAAGATTCACCCCATATTCCATTAGAAGTTTAGAGGACAATCTTTCTTGACTGATTAGTTGGACAAGACCAAATGTTTAACAAAATATGAATAGGGGACCCACATTTCATAAGATTTCCAAGAATATTGTAAGGTTCTGTAACTTGATTCTACTGATATAAGAATAATGCAATCAAAATTGTGAAACGCAACAAAAACCTGGATTTGTTCTTAAAATGACACATAACTTGTAAAAAATGCCCTGGCAGATAAAAATGTCTAAAAATGTAGAAAAAAAGACCCTTAATAGTGGTTTAATTTTATTCAAAATGTTATGAGACATGTATATTTTCCATATAGTACTGCCCCAGCATCAACAGAAAAAGAAAGCATAGTCATGGAAATCTGGCCCCTATTCCTGATCAAAATCATGCCTCTGTGAAGTACTAACAAAGGCATAATGCAGGATAGCCTACATCAATTGGAATATAATACTATTTATTGTAGTGACAAGGACACTATTGTGTGATCAATTAAGGGTTAAAATTATAAAATACTAATTAATGATTTTATTCCTCCTGTTAAGGAGCTCCAGGACTGAATTGAGCAATTTCTGCAATTATGAAATTATTTAGTTTAAAATTTCTAGACATGTTTTTATGAGATTAATAATTTGTGTGCATATTGTCAAGTTGATATAATTACATTCCAAGATAATAAATACTGCCTTTCATTGCATAATTGTCATACATTTTAGGCTTTCATTGTTTATGGACCATTATGCGAGTGCCACCATTATGCAAAGAATAAATTATTGTTGTTGTTGTTGTTTTCTAGTGCCTTGCATCTGGCAATGAAGCCATTAGCATTCGTGCTTTCCAATACTTTTGAACTGTAGTTTCTTCTGATCTTAATGCTTCACAGGTCTTCAAGTGTTCTTCATTCATTTCTGCTGGATCGTTACACAGGACACATATTGGTGAGGCTGAGATACCAATTCTGTAGAGATGACTTGCTAAGCAGTCATGATTTGTCAATAGTCGGAAGGCTGCAACAGCTGTTTTCCTTGGTCTCTGGGGGATTATATCTGGATTGGAAAGTAGTGTAATCCATTTTTTATCTTTGGCATTTGTTTCTATTTCTTGTAGATATGAATGACAAAAATTTTTAATGATCAAGCGTTTTATTGAGGAATATGAGAAATTGAATTTAGACTTTTGTTTTATTGTTGTGCCTTTCTTTGCAAGTGAGTCTGCAGCTTCGTTCCCCATGACTCCACAGTGTGCTGGAATCCATTGGAGATGAACAGTCTTATTAACTTTTTGGAGTTGTGTTAACATTTTGTAGCATTCTCTAATTTTTGTTGACTTCTTTGTAGTATTTGAACATATTCCCTGAATTGCAGCTTTAGAATCTGAAAGAATTACTGCCTTGTTAAATTTATTTAAGGGAAGATTTAATAATTGTCGGAGAGCAATGTATATAGCCTCTATTTCTCCATCATAATTTGTTGTGTCTCTGCCAACAGAATGATAAAAGGAAAAATGTGAACACGTAACTCCAGCTCCAGTAAGGTTTTCCTTGGAGGATCCATCAGTATATATGTGCAGCCATTCTTCTGTGGGATACCTAGTATTGATTGTTTCCAGAGCTAGAAGTTTTTGTATTTCTTTTGGTGTGTCTGATTTACTTATTTCCTCTATTAATTCCAAATTGAAGGTAGGTTGCAATAATTCCAATGGATTTTCTCTTATAAGTAGATTTTCTCTGGTGTTAGGAATGTTCAATTTGGATTTAATCTGTGTTACCTTTTCTAGGAAACTGCTACGAGTTTTAAGGATTGAAGGGGGGAGGTTCTATTCTGTCCATTTAGAGTTTGGCAGTCCTAACATTTTCTCGTGTTGGAGCAATGCTTGTTCTTCTATTTTTGTTGTTATTGATGAGGTCCGTGTTAAGGCAAGCATGGCATCAATAGGTGTGGATTTAACTGCTCCAGTGATTAGGCGAAGAGCCTGATTTTGTATTTGTTCAAGTTTGTTGATGTTAGCATTTGCTGCTGTTATTAAAGCTTCAGAACAGTACAAGAGGTTTGGTTTAATATACATTTTGTATGTTGTGTTAAGGACTCTCCTTGAGCAGCCCCATTTAGCACCAGCTAACCTTTTCAGGATTTGCAATTTCTTTTCAACCTTTTCTGAGATGTTTGTTATATGTTTTTTCCAACTTAGCTTTCTGTCGAAAGTGATGCCTAAGTATTTGGCATCATTAACTGCTTTGATATTTAACTGCTTTGATATTATTTAAGACTGGCCATATTAACTTTCAGTGACTAGTGTACAGTAATAGGAGCAAGAGTAAGTCTGAGCATATTAAAGAGCGGCCACATTACGCCTTTCGTAGTTGAAAAGAAACCAGAAGGGAAGGACGGGAAACAAAAAGCAATTTTGATGTAGCAAAGCAAACACCTACTCCAGTAAATTAACACAAAAAAAGAAAAATGTGACTTTGGATTTATTGTATTAAGAATCATCTGTTTATAAAAGCATTTATGATACTGTTGAATCTCATGTACTTTTTAACTGGAATCAGTATTACCACTGAACAAGATCGTAATGTAGCTAACTCCCTTCCTGCAGCTTGATTATCATTCCATTCCATGAATGCAATCACTCTTGGTTTAAAGCCTACTGCATAAGTTATATATTTACCCATACTGGAATTTCACAAAATAAGCTAAAAGCTAAAAACCTAAACCCCAGCACAACAGGTCATGATGGGCCAAAGCTTGCCGCCCAGCTGCTGCATACCCCACCTCTTCCCACTACAGGCATCAATGGTGAGGTGCAGTAATGGAGGGTGGGACGTGGTCAGCACCTCGAGCCCTCCTGGCCAGTTATGTGGCCTTCTCAACCTGGAGCTGCTACTTCTCCATCAAGTAGCTCCTCAGTTGGTCCCCTAGGGACCTAACAAGGCTGAGTGCACCTTGTGCACAAAATAAGCACTTGTTAGAATAACTATAGAGACAAACAGCTGTACACAATTGAAGAATAAGATGATCATTAACTTGGTGTGTGCTAACGAAATAATTCACATGCCTTGCTGCTTCATTTACTTATTGCCACCATCTTGGTAATCGGCAAATTGATAGCATAGACAGTGACGAATATACAGTATGTATATTATAAAACTTGGCCAGCAGGCACACAGCTCATCTCCCAGACACGTACTCTATGGCTTGACTGGCAGTTGCCCAGCCCATCTCCTGGACACGTACTGCATGACTTGGCTGGAGTCGCATGGCCTGTCTCCCGTTCGCACATGCATGGACGTCAAACAAATATCACATGAACAATTATAAGAATAAACATAAAACATACCTTGTCACAGGTAATGTTGGAAATGCCGTCCATCTGCATCAGTACATTTACGGCATCTTCTGGGAACATTTTCATTCACACACATTAGTTCAGCTTTCAAAATTTCAAAGTTGCCTCATAAATAAAAATTTCATGCTGTAAGATAAGTGGACTGAGTGGGTCATAAACGTTTACTAATGATTGTATTCTCAAAAACTTCTGCAATAAACTGTATGGCTCATCAGCTGTATGCATGGTGGCAGAGCCCTGCTGGAAATATCCAGACCGACATGCAATGTCCATCAGCTGTTTGAAACATGGTGCCAGTATATTATTTCTGTATCTTTCCGGACTTATGGCATACTCACAAAAAATAGGCCCTATTATTCTGTATCCATATATTGTGCAGCATATCCTAATTTTTTGGTCATGGAAGGGAGTTTCATGAATGAAATTGGGTTTGTCTGTAGCATAATATCAGCTGTGCTGTGATGACATATGACCATGTAAATGAAACCATGTTTTGTCACATTCCTCAAAATCCAGCTACAGAAATTTATCCAACTTTGGTGATCACATGGTAGCGTGAGTGAGTGATTAGGGTTTAAGGGCCCGTCGACTGCCAGGTCATTAGAGCCCCACATGGTAGGAATTCCTGGAGAACAGTAACCTTGTATGATTTGAGTTTTAAAAGTTTTGCTCCTTTACATACTGAAGCCTTCAAAATGTCAGCATCTTGTGCATTGTGCCTAAGAGATTTTCAAGGTGGCCATTCTATCCTTTCTCCAATTTCGTCTAATTTCTGTTGTTTAAGCATACACATTTTACCTTTCTTTTCCTATAAAGAATTGAACCCATCTCCCTGAATTTATTTACAAGCAAACAAACGGTCTTTCTACTCTGAATATGCACATCAGGAAACATAGGTTCAAATTGCCTTACAACTTCCCTACAAGATGATGTAAGCACATATGTGTTGTACATAAACTCTCTTTGTTATGCTGCATATTGCAACTGATTTATTTTGAAAACACTTCAAGCAAAACTAAACACTTCTAAACACTCCTAATGCCATTCAATGTGAACTGGACTAGAACAGCACAGAACATCTACTGTACCTAATAGAAGACTGACGCATGTGATGAGAAGAACGGATGTAGCTAAATTCAGTGAAGGTCACATGGGTCGTGTAGCTGCTGGCCAAGTTTTGTAGTAAACATACAATATTACAATATGCTGCATTCTCTGTATCCTCTCCACTGAACCTAACAGATTGCATCAGCGACACATTTTTCAATATTTCTTGATAGTGAGCACTTGGAATATTAATGCGACAATTATGCAGTGAAATGGAAGTGAATGACAATAATGCGGTGAAATCCTAGTTGCTCGTGTCTAAATCAAGGTGCTACCATTATAAGCGATGGCAATGATTATGTTATGAAATGTGGTATATTACAAACTTTGAAACAAAATATTGGTAGAAACTGGAAGACTTGTAGCAAACTAAAAATTAAAACAGAGCAATAAATAATTATTTTTTAACTTAAAAGAATAAGACTGTATTAGTTTTTAAATCATAAGTTTGCTTATTTATTTCTTTTCAGATATGTTTCACTAAAATGTCATAAATGTTCTATACTTCACCTTTCTGTTTTCTTTGTCCAAACTCATAACATCATTGAAAAAAATTATATTTAGAGTTGTGAATGCTTTAAATACAAAGTATAATATTTCTCATTAAAACTGTATCACAACTGATGCAAAAAGCACAATTTATATCTTCAAAAATATATGTTGAAGAGAAAAATCAAAAGAGTATATGCCTTTAAACGCTTATTCACCGCCTGTATTATGTCTTTAAAATGGTAAAATGCAAAAAACTATCAAACTGCATGATATGTATTCTTTCAAAATGTTTTTATGTAAACATCTGGAATCCAATAATTCCTAATTTTTGGTCAAAATATCACTTCCTGCTCTTATGTATCCATACTTGTGACACTTATGTAACTTGGTCTTTTGAATAATAATTGCATGCTTTTAATCTTGTAAATGCTGAAATTACAAGTGCACCAAAGTACTAATATTTGGGCTGCTTAGGTATTCCATTTTAACTAAGCTGGTTGTACATTTATCCATACTTTCAGATAACATGCTAAATTTTAATAACTGCCCCAGTGTCATTCATGAATGCTTATTATTGTTGTAAGAGAGTAGCATAAACTTTTAAATTGGTAAGCCTCTATTGGTTGCATTGTATCCTGGAAATGCCCTTTGTTTGTTAGTGCTTTACTTTTGAGAATTTGTCTATAATAGGCTGCTGATTTGAGTACTTCCCTCTCTAAAAATGTGTTATTTGCTAGTTTTTAAGCCTTCGTGGTTTTTACACTTGCAATAAAAATTCAGTGTTGGCATTTACTAAAACCTTCCAACTAAGGCTGGAATCTGCAATACTTTTATTTAACCAATCCCAGAGACCAGGTTTAGGTATCTGTTTACTGCATTATGATGACTTAAATGAATGCATGAATAATGTTTAAATAATAATAATACTTTGGTAGTATAATACACATGATTTACAACACTCAGTCGCTCTGTATTGAGGAAGCACCAGTGTTGAAGCACCACAGCTTATTGATGCTTGGCTTGCATGACATCCAAGACATACTGGATGACAATGCATTAGTGTACTAGCTGACAATGTTTTTGTTATATCATTATTAATAGCAGAAAAGTCCTTGGCAATATCAAGATTCCATGCAACCAAAGGTGCCAATGTCACCAAGGAGGTTTAAGGTGAAAAGGTTTTATATTACAATATTTGTCAGATCATTTGTTGTAATTTTATGTCTGTACAGTAAGGCAAATGGTCTTTTAAAATAATGTGACCATAAATAGTAGGCTTTCTGAAATATTTCAGACATGTTTAAGGAAAAAATGAATTGATTTTGAAATAACACTCGGATCATATTATTGTTTTTAGAATACATTTCAATATACAATTTCTTTAAATAAATGGATATATATATACTATGCTATTTAGGATTATTTAATTTCAAATATGCATATAGGCATTCTAATATTAAAAAACGGTAAACTGGATATGTGTATAGTGACTTGGTAAACCTCAAAAGTAGTTTACATAATACTTTTTTTGAGCATTTTGAAAGCTAGAAGTTGTCATTCTAGTTCATATTAGATACTTAAAATAACCTAATTAAAACAGTTTCCTTAAATAATTCATTAAATTAAAACCTTTATCTAGCATATTTTGAATATCATTCCAAATTAAGAGTAATTCTTAGCTTTACATATCCTTTTTGATTTCTTAGGAACTTATAACTATACTTTCTGTAAAATTTTATTTTTTGTAATAGAATATCTCATAAAAGGTTAACCTTTTCTAGTTTTAAAGTGCATTTTAAACATTGTTATATTTACATTATAGATTACAGTCCAGTTCATCTCTTCAAAGCAGTAATAATGCAACAAATACACAAGAAGGCACAATTACTTCATAATACGGGGTTTTCCAGAATTAATGTTACCATTAAATATCAAAATAATCACAGAGGTGGTAACATTATAGGTAAGACAGAGAAGGTAGCATTAATTTTCTGCAACCCCTGTATATATGAATGCACATCTAACCAAAAGAACTGACAACATTATTACACAAATATGCATCTAATTTCTAGATTAAACAGTTTTAAACATTTTATTACCCCTCTTCTACTCACTTTCATTGAACATACACTGTTGATAATTTTCAATAAACTATGGCAACCTTCTTATTTTTCACAACAGAATGAGTATTTGCATATTTAGCTATGCATGTGACAACCCAATACTCTTGTGTTTGTGGTTCAAAACTGTTATGGCCATGTTGTGAGATCTATATTTATATGTTCTTCATTTTCTTGATATTCTGTTGAGACCATTTGTAAATATTCTTACTCAGTTTCCTCATTTAAAGCCTGAAAGCTTACTATTTAATATTAGTTCTTATTTTGCTGTAAATGTATAACATGTACAATATGTAAATGTACATACTCAGTGACTTAGAAGTATGAGTCTTTTTTGGAAAAAAATTACAGAAATATCTAAAAATTATTCAAAGAAAAATATGATACTTGACACATTTTGTTAGAAATAGACAACAGAAAGGTATGAGTGTAGCAGGAAATTAAAGTTTTAATGAGGTGCTCCTATTAGATGCAAATTTTTGCAGTTATTTAATTTGAGGAATCATAGTACACAACATTTGTTATGCTTTTAATTTAAGGGTACTTTAAAAAGTTCTGTGTCTATTTGAAAGAAAAAGGAACATATGGGCACATTTATTTACCAATCTATGTTTATTTTACAACATAGTTGGGACAAAGCTTATTCTAATTTATTTATGAGTTTGATATAGAGCATTTTTCTGACTGCATAAAATAGCATTTGTCTGAGCTGCGACTTCCATATTCAAGATAAGCTCTATTCAGTGAGCTCTTGTCCATAAATATCAAGAGGTAAAAATCACCAGGAACTATATCTGATGATTATAGTGCACTTAGCTCCAGTTTGAAGTGCATCTTATACAAGTTTTCTTATCACAATTGAAGCACCTATGTTTAAATACATTGCCATGGTGGAAACAACTTGTTTCTTCAACAAGTGCAATTGTTTATCATTGATAGCCTGTTCAGTCTGCCTCACATCCAAGAGGCTGCGAGTTCAAATCTCGCTTAGGGTGAGTTATTCAGATGAGGTTTTTTCCAAGGTGAAGACAAATGTTGGGTAACTTAAAGTTTTATGGATCTTGGGCTCATTTGAGCATCATATCACCCATTTCATTCATTCACCGTCCGATGTGACACTACATTGGAAGACGTTAATTAAAAAAAAAAAAAGAAAGAAAGAAAGGTACTCCAGGAATGCCACATAATCATCCCTGCTGATGGTTTTGCTTTTTATAGATAGTCCACCAGTGCCATGCCTTGAGCCATTTAGAAAATAGTTACTGTTACCTTGTAACTGGTGAAGCATAATTTCGAACCTCTTCAAAGCAGTTTTATTCCCTTTCATCCATAATAATGTTTAATGTTTAAAATATTTCAAATTTCAATTTTTCTGGCACACTATTTTGAATAATGTTTTATCCATAATACAGAAATTGGGTTTGTTCTATCTTAATATATTCACACACCTCTAAGTAGTGATCATTTAGGTGCTGATTCTAATGGTCTGTTACAACCTGCAACATACAACACAGCACAAGCTTTTTCATATGCAGATGTTAATGTACAGGAATATTTCAAACCTCATCTACTGAGAGATATTTGCAATATCAGCAAGTGCCCACAACTTCATTCATCAATCACATAATATTGTATTCTGAATTTTTGTGATGGTTCTCCTGGTGTTTGACAAGAAAAATAAAAGAGCTGTCATGCTTTAAATCTACTGCTCATTTCTTCCCTTTATAAACAGAGGTAATATACTTTCAAAGTGGAGTTCATTTTTTAATTACTTCTTGCTGTTAAATTCTTTAAGTAATTTTGTAAAACATTTCAATCTGTTTAGTTTGGTTCATCACAGAGATTACATGAACATACAAGTTTAAAATGTCACTGTACCCTATTTGAAGAACCATATAAAGAACCTTAACTGAGTTAAATGCCTACTTGGCATTTGTTATTACTAGTGACATTGTCAGATACATCAGTCTGAAAATGTTGCGAACTGTCTTCATACAATTCATAGGTAACTGCTTTAAAGCTTGTTGAGCAGGTCATGTACTCTTCTTTAGATATAATAAAATATTAAAACTCTTGAATAATGCATAACCGACTTACTGACCTAGAATTTTTGACAGTAAATTTATTTGCAATTTAATGCAGAATAGCTGAAGTGGTACTGATTAGAAAGCATATATATATATATATATATATATATATATCGAAAATATATTTTCTTAAAATATGGAGCTTGTTAAACAATATTAATTTAAGTCAAAATGTCTAACATTTTTCACTCATTTTGCTGTTTAATCTGCAGCATGGCCATAATCCAAAATATTGTGCTTGTTTTAGACTAATAGTCTTGAAATGTATTATTCTCCTTTAATTTGCATGAGTTAAAACCACACTTATGAACTAAAGAATGTAGTATAGAACTGATGGAAAGTCAAATTTGCATTGATTTAGAACAAAAAAAATGTCAATGTAGTCTCCTGCTGATGACAGAGATTTCAATGCTGCTTTTCAGACTACCGGTAGTTTTATTTTGATTAGAACTCTCTGAGATCACTGTCTTCAGTACTAATGCTATCATGCTTTATGAGTTTAGTTATTTACATATCAAAGCCAAAGTATCTGTCTAAAGTTACATATCACATTTTAACTGCTTTGAAAAGAACCATACACAAATTAATGAGTGTACACAATCATTTATAGTAGCAAATTTATAATAGGAATTGGAGAATAACAATATGCAGTTCTTCATTTAAAAAGACAATCATTAAAACTGGAACTTAATCAGTACTTTAAATAAATAATTCTGTATCAATACAGCACTCAAAGGCCAGGACTTGCCAACCTGGCTGCTGCCTTCATGCTCTTTTATACATGGTAGAGGTAAGAAATTTTCCAGTTGATACAGGGAGGGCATTCTCCAGCTAAGAATGTGGCTTATGAAAACAGGATTGCTGCCTAATGCAGCTCCTTACTTTCTTCATGGTGCTAAGTGAATTTCAGTCCTATATCTGGGGCTTAAAATCTGCACTCCCATGAGTAGGATTAAACCCAGGTGCATTTCTTAGCCATGAACCAGAGCTCTGTGCTCTAGCCCACAGCATCATGGCACAGGACAATCAAAAGTTTCAACATTTTAAATATTAACATAGCTTATACAACAAAAAAACTGAAGCTATTGACAGTGACACAATGTATATCAACAAAGATTAATAAATATTAGTGACTAAAACTTCACTTATATTTTGTAATTGTATATTATATTCCAATTCAATCAGTCACTAATATTTGTTAATATTTGTTGATTAACATAGCTTTCCTTTAATCACTCTAAAAAGTTCTAATGAAAATGGTTTGAAATTCAATTAAGCTAAACTTTTCCAGCAGAAAATGCTTATTTCACTTTATGTTCAAAACTAAGATAACACTTGAGTTCCAGGCAGAGTTTGCAGCTGAAGGGCCCAGAAAACCAGGGTTTTTTCACTTACTTTGAATAATTATTTGCAGTACATAAATGAAATTTGCTAAAATGTGCTAGTATATTCTGAAAGTATGGTCTTTGAAGATTTCTTTAAAAATAAGAAAATAGTAATTACTTCGCTATTAATATTTTATTTGAAATTTATAAAAGGTATCAAAATGTGATTTTAATAAAACCTACATAACGCAGCTTACGTCAAATTTACAGATATTCCTTGTCCGGAAATTCGAAAAGCTTTCCACTGGAATTAGAGTTTTCCAGTACTTCATTCATTGTAGCCAAAATTTCAGCTTCAGATCAGAGAAATCAAGAAAACCACTGCATATTAACATATACACTCCAAACATAGCAAAGAGTTAACCACCTTCTAGGAAAATGACACGAGAGCAGCTGATATTACTGAACTCTCTTATATTTCCTAAGTTCAGAAGAGAATCTGTTATCTTCATACTATGCTATTCATTGACAACTCCATTTATATTTTCAGCCTATGAAAGACAGTTAACATTTTAAAAAAACATCCCTTCCATTCATTACAGAACATCATAAAACAGAATAATAAAGCCATCTCATTGTTTTCTTGCAGCATCCCATATTCACGTGACAGTTGTTACTGTTTAATGTTAACAAACATAAACCTGGCTTACTGAACTAGAATTCCTGAACTATAACAGATGTGATGGCTGGTTGACGGATGCCATCTCAAACATTGTTGCCATATGTTCTCATTGAGGCTACTACAGTTTATGTGAAACAATTTATTACTTTTTGCTACACAATGCAAATCAGTTTGTGTATTACCAATTCCAAAATGAATAATAAGTTTGATTGTGAGGATTTGAACATTTGAAGTCAAAATATAATTTAAATATGCAAAATAAATTAGGTACAAGATGTGTTCATTTATCGTGACAGAGGAGAGTAATGTGCAGTGATAACCTGGATGAGTCCATTTCAGAGCAGTTAGCAATTGGAGGGAGGGCAGGTCAGTTGAATGTCAGATGCAAGCAAATAAGTGCAGAGCTACTACAGCCTCTTTTAAAAAGTGCACTCCTCCTGGTTCCAGGAGGCATTTAGAAATGGCACTTCCTTGGAATAAATTAGGAAATAAGGTGCTAGATTTGCATACATAAGAAGTTATAAGCAATGTTTATAGATTCATGAAAAAGGAACAAGGGTCAGGATCTGCTACGAAAATCTGGGAAGGGATATCAGAGGCAACAGGTGTGTCTAAAAGCAGTGTTAGGAAAATTATTAGGGAAACAAAAACAATTGATTCTGGTGCAACAGCGTCCTTCTCTATGCCAGGTAAACAAAGATCAATAACATGCACAAAATCTGATTTGCATGGCTTTAATGAAGAAGTTGTTAGGTGAGCTGTGAATAATTTTTACACCACAGAAATGATAAGACTAACTCTGAAGAAAACGCTTGTGAAGCTTAAAAGTTCTATTAATTTCCAAGGTAATGCCTCAACATTAAGAAGAGTTCTTTTGAAGCTAGGATTTAGATGAAAGAAAACTAGAGTAGTACACAATTTTGATGGAACATCATACCATACAGGCGCACACACTTAAGTATCTGTGAGGTGTTCAAATATATCACAATGAAGGCTGTGACATAGTTAATATGGATGAAACTTACACCAATGCATCACATTCAATGCCATATGCCTGGAGTGATATCTACCTGCAAGGACTCTTTATGCTGATTTCAGAAGGCCAGCAGTCAGTAATCATGCAGAGGGTTTTGTTCCAAATGCTTATGTACAATTTAAGGCCCAGCAAAACATGGAGATTATCACAATAACATGAATTATAAGAATTATGAAAAATCGATTCAGAGTGCATTTTTAACCTGCCTCATAGATCTGTACTTGTTGATAATACCACATACCACAATGTTCAAATTGAGAAACATTCAAATTTGCACTCTAGAAGAGACCAATACATGCCTGAGGATGAGTTCAGAACACAAAATTTTTGAACACAAGGAACCCTAAATTTATCAGCTTGTCCTACCCCTAAAACCTGCATCTTGCTATAAAATAGATAAAATACTTGAGCAACACAAACATACTGTCCCAAGTACTCCCTACCACCCAAAATTTAACCCCATAGAATTAAGGGCCACACTAAAAGACTGGGTTTGCAGACATAACATAACTTTTAAATTAGATGATGTAATAACACTTGCACATGAAAAAATTAAATCAGTCACAGCAGAAAAATAGCAAGAAGCGTGTAAGAAAGTTGAACTGAACTTTATGAGAACTGAGGGACTTGTGGATGCAGGAGAGGAGTTAGTTATTCACTTAAATGGTGACAGTGAACTGAAAGATAATGAGTATACAGAGGATAAAAATGAACCAGAATAAGACCATCAAGCAGAAGATGAAGACGATGAATCACTGTTTGACATCAGCAGAGTTGCTGCCTTGATTTACAAGAGCCGCAGTACTTGCTATACAGAACTTTGAGAGTGGACTTTGGCTAGCAACAGGTAAGTTTTGTTTTTAACCAGGTTGTACATCGTACTCCTCTCTTGTAATCTTACATTTTGACAATAGGGGCATCATCCCCAACACATTTGGCACTCATCTCTACTGTACATGATTTCTGTCAGGATATATGAGCATATCTACTACATTGTACCTACAACTAGTTTAAAACACACTCATAATATGTAGTGCTTTAACTTCTGTAAATGGGTGCCCACCTACTCCTTTGCCAGTGGGCATTTTATAAAGCTTATCAATAGTCAATAACAGCATTCTCCACCATAGCAACATACAGCTTTTAATTATGAGTATATACTAATATCTGTACCAAATTAATGAAATCTCTGTCTCAAATTTCATGCAAGTATTAATTGCACTTAAAAAGAGTCTTAGGTACACTGTGTACAGCAACATAAACATAAACATATACAGAGCATTTTTCATCAGTTACAAAATATTATTTTGTTAACTAAAATAGTAATGAAATGCAAGTTAACTTTTTAATAAAACCTAATAATTTTTATAGCCTGCTCCTAAGTTATTCTGATTCCAAATATTGTTTTTATTTGATCACACATGTATCTTAATTTTATTTTCACAAGCATTCTTATTTAAACATTTTGTTTGTTATTTTGGACATTGCCTTTATTGTTTACTATTTCCTAAAGGAAGTTTTATATCATAATAATATTAGGATGCTTATGAATCAGAGAGCATCAGAGAAAAAAACCAGAGTAATGGTGTTACTTAGTAAGACAAATAGGCCTTTTAAATTCAACCATAATTACATATGAGGTATCTTGAGTTGTGATGGAAATACCATTAATATATACAAGGCCACAAACATAAATATAGGCACAGTATGTAGTATCTACAAAATGCAGAAAAAGTACATCGTTGGTGCAATTTTCCTTAACATAGAGATCACAGTTTAGGAGCATCATTTAAGCAAGAAAATGTAAGAAGAAAATATAAAAATTTTGTTTCACCCCTATGTTAAACAAGATATTTAAGTTTCCAAAGACTCTATCCATACATTTTTAGTAGCGTATACTAAAATTAATTATCACTTAATTAACCATATAGATTAGTATGATTTACAATTAACCAACTGAAGCTATATTTGTAACATGTTACAGTTTTGCATGGCATGCATCAAGCATAATTTTCATCTCTGAATTTTCAGGTCTGTGCAGTAACATTACAAAATATATTTGTGTTTGCTTTCTTTGTTTCTGTAAAATTCTATGATGAGAAAGCAGTTTCTCAAAAATCCTTTACATTTGCACCAGCGTTGTTCACTGTGTCTTAAATATATGTCACATTCAGAGCACTGGTATATTGTGTCTTGTATTACTCCATTAAGAGGAAGGCAGCACTTTGCATTTGTCTGTAGCCTGCCCTCTTACAAAGCTCTCTAATAACTATATCAAGGAGACCTTTCACATGTTTCATTATGTTGTTTGTAATTACAAATATTTTATGAAGTCTACCTGAAAACGTTTTTGCATTAAAATAAGCTAGTAAAACTTCTGTGTAAATCAACAAATTAAGAATGGTGATAATGATTCAAAATAATCACAATTTTGTGTTTGCTCAGTAAAAATACCATTGTATTATAAATTACCTATAGCAGACATCTCAAGAAAAGTCCATTGATGCTAGGACATAACTTTAGCTTTCAGCTTGTGGCGGGGATTTATTAAATGAAGGTTATCACATATTTGCGTGAATATATCAGCAAATGGAGCACTGTTTTTGCTGAAAGGTGTAAAGTTTGTTAGAGCAGAGGCCGCTCTTTTCTGCAGGGGATGTGGTCGTAGAGTGGAATGCATAAATCAACGTACTTTTGTTATAAACTCATTTATTCGTTCATCTACACTTCTTTTCACAAAGCAATTAGTTAACCACTCTTAAAATTGGATAGCGTCCATGCCGGTTAAAAGTTTGTGTAATTCACATATTCACACGCCATCAACAATTATACGTCCTTACAGTTTGAAGTCACAGACGCTAATGAAAGTAGTTTTTGGCGTGGGTATAACGCAACACCGCCATTCTAGTGTATTCATCCGCGCAACAGTTCTCATTGGTCGAACTCAAACAATTGAGAAGACATTGTCTATTTTGAATATTGAAAAAATTTAGGTCCCTAATACATTCAAATTAAAAGAATTAAAAATTTACACACTCTTATAAAAATATTTACATGAACAATTTTCTATTAGTCAATATTCTGTCTCAAGCTAAAGAAGGGAAATGGACAATCAGGTTGGTAATGTCGCATGATAGAACAGTCTAAAGGAAAGCTCAATATGTAAGGGAAGGGGAACTTACAGTACAATTTAATCAGTTATATTAAATAAGAAACACGGTAGGAATGCTCAAAGCAAAAAACACATAATAAGCAAGAAAATTAAACCTACCATTTGATATCCAATGCAAAAAGCATGTAATAAGCCAAGAAAACATAATGATGACCATTACACTTGCATGTTTGAGTTACCAGTTAAAGAACTGAATATTGTTTCTGAACTTATTCTGCTTAATCGACTGACATTCCCTATTCTCTCTGTGAATGACACTTACCTCAGATGAGTATTATGACTTCCTTCCCCTGTTAATGCATGCATAAGGTTAGTGAAAACAGCACACTAATATCACAAATATAACATTAACTATTATGTACCTATTTAAGTTTATATACGGAATAATAAATGAATGACAGTCAACTCAAATTGATGTTCAGACCTACTCCTATGAAAACTCTTCCCAAAGTTAGTGGAAAAGCAAACTTCTGTAACTCTTAATTAGTTGGAGCACAGAATTCAACAAAGAAAATATTGAGTGGTTGTTGTGTAATATATATAATTATAGGAACATGCATTTTATTTATTTAATTATAAGCTTTGTTCAGAAAATCATAGTGAACACATTCTTATCTTGTTCATAAATTATTAATGATAAGACAGGAAGAATCAATATAATATTGTTTCCATTTAAACTTTAGAACTGATGTGTCCTTAACCAGATGCAACTCAGAGAGGGTTTATATATTGTGACTTTGTGCACTTTTCACTGACACATTACTCAAATTCTCCCTGTTACTCCTTAATATGATCTAGTTCAATTTTCCTTGTCATTCACTTACTTCTCAGTATCACTTCACCTTCTTTGCAATGTTGCTGTGCAACGAAATATGAACAATGTAACTTCTTCAGATAATTTACGTGTTAGACAATCAAACACAAGATGTTTCTAGTCTCTTGCAGTAGCAGCACTTGCTACACATCACAGCAGTGGTCACAAACTTGCTCGAGAAGAGCACTTTTATCACACTAGGAACACACCTACTTACTTACTCATTTGCAAGGGCACTTGCTTATATAGCTGTTGGAAATTTCAGCAGAATATTCTAGAATGTTGGGCAAGAACACTTATCACCTGGCCAGTTGGTTGGTTGGCAGATTCTAATGATAACCAAGACCCATAGCTGCTTTACAATGTGTTTACTCTTCTACATCAATGGCAGCCTGAAAATAATATGAAGCTTAAGAATATTCACTTGTACTGATTTTATTCACCTATACTGTCAATTGCAAAGCTAGCTGTAATTGTCTTTATTTTCGTAGGCTTGTTACAACTTAAATAGTTTGTTAATTAAACAGCAGGGTAAACACTGTTCTGTACTGCAACCTTTGCAGATCTAATGTGCATCCCCAGTCATATTTTCATCAATCCAGAAGTCTGACATTCATAATAAGCTGAGTCAGATTCTGTACCATGATGGCCAACAGCTTTTCTGATTTTGGAAATTGGTTTCCGGAAATGAGGGCTCTGGTGAGGAGGTGTTGGGCACTCACATAATAGATTGGCTGTGCAGGTGCCCTCTAATTGGACAGTGTCCTGCAAGGAGGTGTATTGGCCATAAAAGCTTTTCCCTGCTTAATTTTAGCAGTTCTCATTATCTATTTCTTTCCAATCTCTGTATGAGAGCTTTGGAATAGCTTGTGGCGGTTCCTAGTGGAGAATCCCAGAACTTTCAAGTGCAGGTGATGTTCTTTGCTTAACATCTTAGTTTTATTTTCTATGTTGCTATCCTTTGGTTTTCTTTATTCAAATCAATAAATGGTTTGGTAACACACTCAACAATAGGTTATTTAATAAACCCCATATAAAACACCATATTGGTGACCTCTCATGATTAGATTACCGAATGATAAAGTGAAGTAATAAAAACATGGACAACAACCACAACATCAAATGAAACGGAACTTGCACATGTTTCAGTGAAGATTCCGCCAATCTAGAAAAGAAATATTAAGGTATGGTTTCTTCAAGTTGAAGATCAATTTACCACGTTAAATATAAAAAGTGAAACAACAAAATTTAACCATGTGATTGCCTCGTTAGAAGCAGATATTGTGGAATTAATTTCAGACTTTTTGATTTAACCGTTATCTACCACACCGTTCACAGATTTTAAAACTAGACTTATTCAGAAATTTGAAGCCAGAAAATAGGAAAGTGATGAAACTATTAACAGAGGTAGAATTAGGCGACAAAAGGCTGACTCAACTCTTGCGAGAAATGTGAACTTTAGCTGGTATGCAGGTTAAAGACGACTTCTTAAAAACCATATTTATGCAGCACCTTCCTGTTACCACACGATCCATATTAACAACAAGCAAAGATGATCTTGACACCATAGCCACTGTTGTGATAAAATTATTGAATTTTTCCCACCAGGATCGAATATATATGTGCTCAAAACATACAGTCACCATCATACGTCATTATCAGTAAAATGAACGATACTGGTAACGATCATATTTCAAGACTGGAATAACAGATCGCGGAATTGACGTTGACCATCAATGAGTTAAAAATATTGTCACATTCTTCAAGGAGTAGCTCACTTTCATCGTGATCCTCACGAAGCAGATCACGAGATAGGTCGAGGTCAGGCCAGCGTTTTAACCCTCATGGAACACTATGTTGGTACCACTTTAAATATCGCCATAGAGCAAAGAAATGTCAGAGCCCATGCTCATAACAATCACCAACCTCCCAGCATTCTACCAAACAGTCAAACTCAAACGCTCCACACTAGCGGCAGCAGGTGATGGAAGCCACTTTTCTCACCACCTATTTTTTACAGACAGAAACAGTGGGTGCTGATACTTAGTCGACACTGTAGCCGACATATCAGTAACTCCCCCTTCAGATAGTGATCATTGCAGGAAAGCAGAACGTATAAATACTTATGGAGAGCACTTATTAGGACTCAACCTTGGTCTACAGCGAAATTTTACATGGAACTTCCTGGTTGCAGATATACAATCCCCAATCATTGGAGCAGACTTCATTCACCATTACAATCTTTTAGTGGATCTAAAGAACAGGCGACTCATTGATTCCATGACCTCAGCAACAACATTTGGCACACTGATTCAGGCATCAGGCATAGGATCAGTTCAAGTTATGCCACCAGACCATAAACATGCTGACATTCGAAAAAGATTTCCCAACTTACTTCATGAAAACATTCATTTCAACATTCAAGATACAACCATTTATCATACCATTATCACTGAGGGACATCTGGTAGCAACACGAGCATGATTACCTCCAGACAAACTGAGGATAGCCAAAGCAGAGTTCCAGCAGATGATTAACATGGGAATCTGCCAACCATCAAAGAGTGCTTGGGCAAGTCTCCTCCATTTAGTACCAAAGAAAGATGGTTCCTGGAGATCTTGTGGAGACTACCGAGCTCTCAACAACATCACCAAGCCAGACAGATACCCTATACCTAATCTTCAAGGTTTCAACAGCCAATTGGATGGGAAACGAATATTTTCAAAGATAGATCTCATCAGAGCCTATCACCACATACCTGTACATCCAGATGATATAGGCCAAAACAGCAGTGATAACTCCATTTGGGTTGTTCGAATTCTTATGTCTTCCATTCGGACTTAGAAATACAGCCCAGACTTTCCAACGATACATCAACACTATACTGAGAGATTTCGAGTTCGTCTACTGCTACATAGATGACATCCTAGTAGCATCACAAGATGAAGCAGAGCACAAGAAACACCTTCATTTGCTATTTGAGTGCTTGAGTAAATTCAACATTAGAATTAACTTGAGCAGATATATTTTCAGTTCCACAGAAACACCATTCCTGGGATATGCGATATCTGAAAAAGGAATCAGTCCACTCCCTGAACGAGTACACATCATTGTCAACTATCCACTACCTGCTACAATTAAGGAACTGCGTAGATTTCTTGGCCTCATTAACTTTTATAGAAGAGCACTCCCAGACTCGACAAGCAAACAAGCCGAGCTTTGTAACCTTCTCCATGGTGCCAAGAAGAATGATAACAGAAAGATTGAGTGGACCCAAAGTCTCCCACAGACTTTTGATCTCCTAAAAGACAGCCTAGCAAACTCAGCACTTCTGGCTCATCCATCCTCAAATTTACCGTTAATTTTGATAGTTGATGCATCAGACTTTGCCATCAGTGCATCTCTACAACAAATCAAAGACGATAACTTACAACCATTAGCTTTCTTCTCCAGGAAACTTACAAGTGCAGAGAAAAACTACTCAACCTATGACAGAGAACTCTTAGCAGCCTATTCTGCTGTGAAGCACTTTCAGTATATGCTAAAAGGATATAACTTTCCTATCTATACTGATCACAAACCACTCACCTTCATGTTCAAACAATGTCCAGAGAAATCTTCTCCACGTCAGATCCAGCAAATTAGTCTGATTGGACAATTCACTACAGACATGCGTTACACTGCTGGAAAAGAAAATGTTGCAGCTGATGCTTGTTCACGAATTGCTTTAGTCACTATTCCTGCAGCTATTACAATGAAACAAATTGCAGAGAATCAGCAATGTGACGAAGAGCTCACACACCTCAAGGATTCGTCACTTACACTTCAAACAATCATATTACCAAATGGTAAAGAACTTGTTTGTGACATGTCCGAAGGTTTGGTTCGACCATATATACCTCACCAGCTCTGACAAACAATTTTCAACACAATGCACAATCTAGCACAACCTGGTATTCAAGCTACTATCAATTTAGTCAGAAAACGCTTCATTTGGCCATCACTAAAGAAGGACCTGAAGAACTGGACATCAGCATGTGTACCATGCCAATGAAGCAAAGTCTGGAAGCACACCAACAGTGCAGTAGGACAATATCCAGAAGCTACCTCTAGATTCAATCATATTAATGTTGACATCGTGGAACCCTTACCTCCATCACAAGGACATCACTATTTACTAACAATTATTGATCATTTCTCAAGATGGCTGGAAGCACTTCCACTGGGGGATATTACAGCAGAAACAGTTTTGTTTGCCATAATGTCAACATGGATATCTCGTTTTGGAGTGCCACAAATAATAACCACCGACCAAGGAAGACAAGTCGAATCTCAATTGTTCAAATGTCTAACCAGCGCACTGGGCCTTGTCCATATCAAAACTACAGCATATCAAGCAAATGGGAAAATTGAGCGCTGGCATCGTCAGTTAAAGACTGCTTTAAAAGCACAGAGTGTGGTGGTTCCTAGCGGAGAATCCCAGAAACTTTCGAGTGCAGTTGATGTTCTTTGTTTAACATCTTAGTTTTAAATTCTATGTCGCTATCCTTTGTTTTTCTTTGTTTTTCTTTATTCACATCAATAAATGGTTTGGTAACATGCTCAACAATAGGTTATTTAATAAACTGCATATAAAAAACCATAGGCTGAATCCTACAGATAAGTTCCAGTATTTTTCCTGTTCTCTGAGCAAGCAGTCCCTGATAGCTTAACCGGTTCTGATGACAGTCCCAGCACTGCTTCAGATCCAATAAATGGTTCAGTTCCCTTAGCAGCTTCATCTGCTCTTTCATGGCCCAGTATCCCCATATGCAGACTGAATTGTGGGTAGCTGGTGATGTGAGGTACTCATGGCATTCTAATACTAACTTGGAGTTAACCAAGTGGTTATCAAGAGCCTTCAGACCTACCTGACTGTCTGAGGGTATAAGAGTCCATCAGTTACTATAGCATCTTCTTACATTCTCCCAAGTATCAGCTAATACAGTAAATGTCTCTTCCTAAAAAACTTTGTCATATTCCTCCAAGCGAAATGATAGTTTGGTGTCATTGTGATAAGTTTTCACCCTCTGTCCCAAATTGGGTTTTAAAGCCATCAGTATACCAGATTGGAACTTTATTTTGTTCCGGTGTAACGTGCCCTTCCTATTTACTGTATTTAGGATGAGAGTGAAAGTTTTGTCAAAAATTAGGCCTTGATTTAAAAATGTCTTTCCTCACACACTGAGTACCATAAAGAAGTTTTTGTGCTAGGGTGGTGTGAGGTGACCATCAAGGGAGAACTTCAGTATGTTACTTTAACCTGTGGAATACCCCAAAGCCTCTGCCTTAACCTAAATGGGTAAGAGGGAGAGTTCCAATAATATTTGTATGGCTGCAGTGGGGCTAATTCTCAATGCTCCTGTAATGGCAATTCAGAACACCCTTTAAAACTTGCTGAGTTCAATTTTGCAGTGTCTTAGTTTAACTCTTTGCCACCAATACAAAATGCAGCATGAGAAAATATGGGTCAAACTATATCAATGTATATCCAGTTCATCACTTTGGGTTTTAGTCTCCATGTCTTGTCAAATAGGCTTCTATAGGTCCAAAAAATCTGTAAGCATTGGCAACTAAGTGACATAAATGGTCATTCCAATTCAATTTCTTGTTTAAAAGAAGCCCAAGGTGTTTGACTTGTGATGACTATGGTACAGTCTTACCAAATAGTTCCCTTTAATGTGCCAGTATTCCTCATTCTGGTAAGGGCCATAAGCAGATTGAAGCAACTGTGTAACAGTATTGGGTAATTTCTGTTTGAGAATAACAGGAATATCATCCACAAATCCAGTGGTAAGAAAATAGCTGGCACAGCTGAATTGCAATATTAGCCCATCTATTGCAAGGTTTCAAAGTATGAGAGAGAGTACCCCTTCTTGTAGGCAGAAGATAGACCAAGCTCTTCTCAAGGATGCTCAAGGTCAGCTCCCTATTGGTTAACATGAAATGTAACCACCTGAAATTAATCACTTGTACATCATGTTCTTGAAGGCCTTTCACAATCACTTCACAGTAAGTTTTATCAAGGGCACCTTATACATTAAGAAGTGACACTACTAGTAATCGTTTTGGATGCCAGCTACATCTCTTTAGCAGACAGTACACAATAAAGTGTATTTTCCATTGATTGATAGAATGATAGACAAATTGGTATCTGTAGTGGGTTTTCCCCAGTACACTATCCCTTAAGTGTCTATCAACCAATCTCTGTAATCCTTTAAAACAAACAGGAAAGGAAGCTTGTGGTACAATATACCTTTGCCTTTGCACAGGATTTGGGTATAAAGATCACTTGAGATTGCCTTCATTCCAGTGGAACATAGCCAAATGCTATGCAACTCTATAAATTCTACTGAGTAGGGACTGACTCAAATCAATTCCCTGATACAGTAGTTCAGAAAACATTAAATAAGGTCCTCTTGGTTTAAATGGTTCAAATTAATTGATAGTCCATCTGATCTTAGTTTATAGTGATCATCCTTTTGATCAGGTTTTTGTCACAACATGTGAAACTCAGACTGGTTTTCCCGCTATCGATTGGTTGCTCACTAATTACCTTTTAATATGGAAAATGAATGCTAACTAAATGTAATAGTGCTTTCAGTCCAGACTGAGTGTAACTGTCATCAGCCAGTTTAATGATGCTAATTATTATCTTACAAACTTTCGGAAGGGACAGAAAGAGAATTGTAATTGCTCAATTTGGTGATGTTCACTATTTAAAAATAAGTGCTTCTGCAAATTTTGGCCATTTGCACGCAATTGGTTTATAAGAAAAATGAATTCATAAAAGGTAGATATGAAAAACATTTTCTTCCTGAATGTTAATAATATTAATAATTCTAATAATGATAAGAATAATAATTTCTAACCTTTATTTATAGTGAGGTTACATTGTTAGTCTTGAACAAATGTACTGCAATAATGATAGTCATTAAAAAGTTTGTGAAACATAGCTTTGCTGTACACCCATCACATTTGATAACAACTGTTCTTTCACATTTATCATAGTGTCCTTTCAAATTTTTGAAACAATAGTCAGTTGTGTTCTGAAAATCCTCACAATGTCTTTCAGCTGAGCCTGCCAGTATCCATTCATATTGATGTGCACACTGGAATCTCTGAGAGAGGAACTGTTGATATGCCAAGGATTGTAGTTTGAGGGTATTGTGCCTCAATCAGGCAAACTAATGCCAAAGTTATGAGGGTTGTCCGTAAAATAAGGTTTGCAAAGTCCTGCAGTCGTGAAGAACGCTGTTATGTGAGATCCGGCAATACTGATGTGTAGCTTGGTTCTCGCTCTTCCAGTCTCCTGCTCTGCGAGCTGTCTGCCACACTCAGTCTTGGCTCAGCAGCCGTTAGAAATGGAACTTCCACTCACTTCTCCCGCCAGGTGTGAATTACGTTCTGTGATTCGTTTTTGTGCGCAAAAAATACTGCGCTGGTGGATATTCATTCCCAACTGTATGAAGTGCATGAAGAACAGTATATGAGCATGCAATACATATGCAAATGGTACAGAGAATTCAAAGACAGACGTTCAGCCATGATGACCAGTGTTCTGGACAACCATCGGTTTCAGACTATACCATTGTGAAAGTGGAAGAAGCAATGCTCAAAGATCAAAGGGACAGAGAGGGGTTATTGTTGTGCAAATTTCTGCCTACCGGTACAACAATTAATGCAGACTGCTACTGTGAGACGTTGAAGAACCTTCACCACACAATCCAAAACAAGAGGAGAGGCATGCTCACAAAGGGAGTGCATTTCCATCAGAACAACATTCATCCTCACATTGCCCATGTGACAACCAATCTCATCAACAAATTTGGATGGGATACTGTCACACACCCTCCCTACATCCGAGACCTAGCCTCTAGTGACTACTATCTCTTCCTGGACTGGAAGAAACACCTGCGTGGGATGCATTTCCAAACCAAAGAGGAGCTGAAGGAAACTGTTTTAAGCTGTCTTCGCTATGCAGCGGGAAAGTATATGATGCAAGCATACAAAAGTTGGTACACCACATGCAAAAATGCATTGATCAGAATGGCGATTATGATGAAAAATAGGAAAAAGTCTAAGCTTTCCAAAAATGTATTATTTAATGTCAATAAATACGTTTTTCACTCTGAAAAAAATGGGAAGCTTAATTTACGGACAACCCTCATACTTTTAATTCTTTTAGAGCCAGCAGACATTAGTAAGAAAGTCGAAGAAAAATGTTCATGGCAGACACTTTAATTGTGAAAAGGAATTCCTTGGAAAAAATGACAAAACGTTGTTCAGTGTATTTTTTAAAGAAGCGCTCCTTTCATTTTCAAGTGCAAGAAACGTCTTACTTCTGGGCTAATATGGTGTTCATATCAACATAGAACACATTTAACCACTCTTGGAAGAAGAACACCAGATGCTGAAAAGCTGTTGGAGAACATCATACCAGCCAACACAACATGCGAATTGCAGCCTCTCAATATTTCTTCCAGATTTACCAATATGTGATACGTGAATTGAATTTGATCACCCGGATGTTGGGTTGCAGCAGAGGGATAATATTCTCAAACTATAGTCCTTGTCATATCAACAGTTCCTCTCTCCGGCATGCACGTCAGTATGGATGAGCACTGGCAGGGTTAGCTGAAAGACATTGTGGCCATTTTCAGAAGACAACTGACTATTGTTTCAAAAATTTGAAAGGACACTGTAATAAATGTGAAAGAAGAGCTGTTAGCAAATGTGATTGGTGTACAGAAAAGTTGTGTTTCACCCACTTTTTAATGATTATCATTATTGTAGTACATTTATTCAAGACTAAGCATGTAACCTTACTGTAAATTATGGTCAGAATATTATATATTTGCTGTAATGGATTTTAGGTAATTAGCTTCAGAAAAAGTGAACGTGTCTGTCCTGTATAAATCTTATTTTACACAAATAGGTTTGAAAGCTCAGATTAAAAAGACATGAGAGAATCACATTATGTACCTACCTCAAATTTCTGCCTTAAATAATGTTGTAGCACATGGATCAGTACTGATAAGACAAGAGGATGGAATCCTGTGTGTGTTGCATCTCTAAAACAGCTAGTTTCTTTGACTTGCCAGTATATTACCTTTATCTTTTACTGTGTCTACTTGTACCAACTTGTAACTGAATGTCTACAACAATGTTTACTGGTTTTATGAAATATGTTTTACATAGTAACAAACACAGGTAAATCAAATTATTAACATGTTACATGGTTGTGTTTCTGCTTAGGAAAGAAGAAACATATAAACTCATTTTCTTAAAGTCTCTTGTTAAAATTACACTGTCCTGTGATACTTTCCCGGTTTTGATGAAAATATACTACTTATATATAAGCAAATGTGCTGATTTCAAAAATGATAACAGCTTTTGCATAATACATACTGCTTTTATGAAATCCGATATTTTTTGCATATTTTATGTACAATGGATGCTCAATGAAAATTGGCACTGAATTTTTTTTCCTTCCGTTCAGTGTCTGCTTGCAACATCTGTCCATGTGCCATTGAACTACATAATCCAATCACTAATCACTGAAAATTTCACAGAGATAGCTCTGTCAGTTAATCATTGGCCCCCTGTAAGAGTGAAAGTGTTTCATTATATAGAAACTGATTATCCGGGCTTGTGGGCCATGGTCTAGTCAGGAAACTCCTTCCAGATGTTTCGTCCGAAGCTGTGTCGAACATCCTCAGTGTCATTGCCTTAACACTCTGTTAGTCTCGGCAATGACTGACACGGAGCCTTTTGGCTTCACAGGCTTTATACGTTTTGGAAACCACTTACTTCCAGTGGAACCAGGAGTTCTATGAACAAACTGATGGAGTGGCTATGGGCAGTCCGGTGAGTCCAGTTATTGCCAACTATTATATGGAACATTTTGAGGCCAAAGCTTTGGATTCTGCTAAGCAAAAACTTGTGTGCTGGCTACGCTACGTAGATGATGTTTTCACCATCTGGAGCCACGGGCAAGATACCTTAATAGATTTCCTACGTCACATCAACTCTATCCATCCACACATACAGTTCACTATGGAAATGGAGAACAATGGACAATTACCGTTTCTGGATGTACTCTTATCCAGGATACCTGATGGCACACTCTCTCACACAGTCTACCGCAAACCTACACACACAGACCAGTACCTACACAAGCTCTCCAACCACCATCCCAGCCAAAAAGGGCTGTCATAAGATCGCTAGTAGGTCGTGCTAACCGCGTCTGCCATCCACACTTACTCAACCTGGAACTTTCTCACATTAACAGTGCATTGCAGGCCAACAGTTACACCAGCCAGGAAGTTAAACGTGCCATATGCCCTAGAAAGAAGCCCCTGGCAACCCCGGAACAAGTTGACCTGAAAAAGAAGAATAAAGTATATCTGCCATTCATCAAAAGTGTCACCAATCGCATTGGGAAGTTCTCAAAAAACACAACATCCAGGCCATCTACAAACCCACACAGCAAATACGGAACAACCTACACTCAACAAAGGATCCAAAAGAACCACTCTCGTCTGTGGATGTTTACCGAATTCCCTGCTCATGTGGCTCTGTATATATAGGGACCACTCAACGTACGGTAAACACACGCATTACGGAACACAAGAGGTGCTGCCATTTGGGACAAACCGAAAAGTCTGCAGTCTCAGAACATGTATTACTAGCGCCAGGGAAATACATTATACAGTATGCAGACACAGCGGTCCTATCTTCCGCAGTACATTATTACACTCGTTTAAGTCGAGAAGCTATAGAGATCTACAAACATAACAACAACTTCAATAGAAAGGAAGAAACCAAACGTCTAAATAAAGCCTGGCATCCAGCATTACAAAAAGCACGCAGGAAACCTGACCGTCAACAAATCCAGGACCATACGCCGCCAACAGCCTCAACATCAAGCATAGACAATAGAAGCAGCAACCCAGCCCCCGCAGTAGCCGTACCAATAAGCCAAGACCGGAGCAACCAGGAACTAGCTCCACCCACCCGCACCACACGTATAAAGCCCGTGAAGCCAAAAGTCTCCGTGTCAGTCATCCCAAGACTAACAGAGTGTTAAGGCAACGCCACTGAGGATGTTCGACGCAGCTTCGGACGAAACGTCTGGAAGGAGTTTCCTGACTAGACCACGGCCCACAAGCCCGGATAATCAGTTTCTATATAATGACACCGGCCGTGAAAGCCTATGCAGTTTGATCAAAGTGTTTCATAATCGCCTCCAACCAAACATTGTCATGGCTGCTTTTCATGAACAATATTATGCAATAAACTTTTTTTTTCTCTTGAAGAAAAATGCTACTGAAACCTACAATGATCTGAAGAGCTTATGGGAACTCTGCAATATATCATCAAGCATGTTTCCGTTGGCACCATGCTTTCAAAAATGGCTGGGGAAAATGCTGAATTACAGGGAGGAGCAGGTCCACCTTTTATTGTCATAACAGAAACAACAATCAACACAGAAGGTGTCATTACTGTGAGACAGCTTGTACACATCCATGGGATATCAGTTGGGAGCACTCACACAATTTTAAAAGACCACTTGCAAATGTCTAGGGTGTGTGCACGATGGATATGGCAACTGCTTACTCCACAGCAAATGTACACGTTGATGTGTGCTGCTATTGGAAACAATGTGTTGAGGACAAGGGTGATGCTTGGTGGCAAAACATCATTACTGCTGATGAAATGTGGGTGTATTGTTATGACCCAGAGATGAAGCAGAGCAGCTCAGAATGGATACAACATGGTCAACCCACACCACAAAAGGCACGAGTGCAGAAGTCAGCCAATAAGGCTGTGGTCAACACATTTTTTCATTACCAGGGGATGATGTACACTAACACAGTTTCAAGATACACTACAGTCACTGTAGATTATTATAAGAACGTCCTAAAGCAGTTGTTGAAGGATCACATCCCCAAAAAAGCGAAGGAATCTGATTGGGCAGTGGAAGCTTCATCATGACAAGGCTGGCTGCATGTTGCTAATGCTGTTATTGAGTTCCTGGCACAAAATCACGTATCTACAGTACCTCATCCACCTAAAAATCCTCACCTAGTTCCATGTGACATTTTTCTTTACCCGAACAGCCAAAAAGGAACTTATGGCATGTCAGTTTGACATTGAGACCAAAGCAGTTAAAGCTTTTGAGATGACCCTGAAGAGGATGTCAAAGAATGGCATCCTGCAAAAATTCCAGGAGTGGCAAAGGAGGTGGAACAAGTGCATTACACTGGGAGGGAAGTATTTTGAGGGGGACAAAAATCTGTATGAGTGATTTTTTACAATAAATTCTTGTATGAGCATCAGTGTCAGTCTTTATTGAGCACTCCTCATATTTTAAAGTTAAGCTAGGACATCAGAATCAAACATGGGCTCTGGATGCTGTTTGCCAAACATGCAATGAAGGGCTAAGACAGTGTACAATGAAGTTCCTATGATATGGCAAGAATTAAAAAAAGTCACTATGATTGCACTTCTGCATATGTAAAGTATCAGAGTACAATAAAACAAATAAAACAAAAATTAAATATCCAGATGGCCCCTTCAGCTATAAGACATGTGCCACACGGTGCAGATGCCCCTATTCCTATTCCACCAGCTTGACTAGAGGATACTAAGAGTTCAGTCTCTGGGTCAACAGAAAATTCCAATACAAATGAGGATTTCTCAGCACACACTGCTAAAAATAAAGTCACAGTATTTTAGTCAAGAGGAGTTGAACTACCTTGTGAGAGATTTAGGTCTTACCAAAGACAAGAGCAAATTACTTGGATCAAGGTTGAAAGAGAGGAGAATTTGCTGGATCCAGACACCACATTTTCCTGGTGTAGGAATAGAGACAAAGAATTTACTGAGTTCTTTAAGATAGAAGACCAACTAACTAATTGTTGTGATGTACCAGGTTTAATTCAACGATTGGGAAGACTAACATATGATAGTAACAACATGCGTATTTATTGATGCTTTGAAAGCGTTTTATTGCATAATAGAAGCAAATTTCCTTTAATACCAGTTGCACTATCAGTGTTTCTAAAATAATTATATTAAAATTTTGAAACAATTTTAGAAAGAATTAATTACAAGGAGCATCAATGGCTAATGTGCAGAGACCTAAAGGTATCCAGTATCTTACTAGGGCAGCAAAATGTTGTTGTTAGCTAATGCTGGATTTCTGACAATGAAGTCATTAATCCTCTTGCTCTCCAATGTTTTTCACTGATGGATGGGGTGTTAGAAGTGGCCGGGCATATTTGAAGGTGGGCTCGATCCATTTCCTCTTGCAGATCACATAGAGGACAGAGTGGTGAAGAATATATCCCAATTCTGTTTAAATGTTTTACCAGACAATCATGTCCTGTAATCAACCTGAAGGTTGCAACTGCTGTTTTTCGAGGATACTCAGGAATTACTGTTTGAATGTTTGGTAGTTCCTATCTTTTATTTTTTGATTTTTCATAGTAATATTTTTCAATAATTTTTTTGAATTCAGAGTTGACTAATCTTTTAGCTGCATAAAATGGTAGATCAACTATGGATTTCTGCACATTCCCGGTACCCTTTTTTGCAAGAAAATCAGCTTTCTCATTACCACTCAGTCCACAGTGAGCTAGTATCCACTGGAAGACTAAGTGTTTTTGAAGTGCTGTTAGATGGGTAAGGATTTTCCAACATTCTATAATTGTTTGGTTTTTTGGTGACAACTTGGAAGTAATTGCTATAATTGCTGCCCTGGAATCTGAGAGAATAACTGCTTGCTGAAAATGTGAAATTCTGTACAAAAGATTTTGTAGGGCCATTCGAATTGCTTCAATTTCTCCAACAAAGTTTGTAGTTCCATAACTTAAAGATTTGTAATAGGAAAAGAGGTGACATGTGACTCCAGCACCTGCTCCATCTTGGTTTGATATTAATGATCCATCAGTATAAATATGGAGCCATTCATGTTCTGGAAATCTAGTATGAATTGTCACAAATGCCAATAATTTTAGAACACTAGTTGGAGTATCACTTTTCTTAACTTCTTCTGTCAGGTGTAAATAATATGTCATGTCTAATGTTTGTGTTGGATTGACTTTAGATATGAAGTTTTCCTTTGAATTAGAAAGGCATACATTCTTCTTGATGTCTTGAATTTTGTAAAGAAAGCTCTCCTGAGTCTTTACTGTATGTGTAAAATTTTTCTTGCGCCATGTATTGAATGGGGGTCTGATCAACTTTTCGTGTTGAATAAGAGCTGCTTTTTCTATTTCATATTCAATGGGGTATTGGTTGGTTAGTATTTCCATAGCTGCTATTGGTGTGGTTTTGATAGCACCTGTAATTGGTCTCAGACTTTGGTTTTGAAAGATTTGAATTTTTTTTGTATTTGCTGTTACAAGGACTTCGCTGCAGTAAGTAAATCATGGCTTTATATATACATTGTATGTTGTGCTAAGAGTTGCTCTGGAACATCCCCACTTCATTCCTGTTAGACGTTTTAACAGTGAAAGGTGCCTCTCTGCTCTTTGTATTACATTTTCTATTTGTTTGGTCCATGTAAGTTTGGTATCAAATGTAAATCCTAAGTACTTTGCTTCCTTTGTGTCCGGCAATTGTTGACCCTCAAAATTTAGTTTTATTTTTAGTGGGTTTTATTTTAGTGAAAAGATTTGGTAGTTTGATTTTGTTGTATATACAGTCATTAAATTTTCTTTGGTCCACTTTTGTAGGTTGTTTAAGGATTGTTGCATGGTTTTTTCTAGTTCTGTAATTTTGTTTTTTGGTTTTGAAGTCCACATTACTAACTCATCACCAAATAGTGCACACTTCACACTTGATTCTTGTATTTTTTGTGGCAGATCATTAATAAACATATTAAAAAGTGTAGTGCTGAGCACTGCACCTCGTGGTAAGCCACGGTGTACTTGTTTATACTTAGATATATTTCTTCCATATCTGGTAGCAATAAAGCGTTGTCTTAGGAAATGATATACCCATGAAAACATTGAACCTTGTATCCCTATTTTTTTTTACTTTCTTCAGCAGTTTTGTTCTGCATATAGAATCATATGCACTTTGGAAATCAATAAAAACTGATACATTATCTTCTTTTCTGTTGAAGGAGTCTTTGATTTCTTGACTGAGGAGTAAGACTTGTTCATTTTTAGAGTAGAACTCTCTGAATCCAGCTTGACATGGGGAAATTAAATTTTGTGATTCTAGAAACCAATTTAACCTATTTGACACCATTCTTTCCATCACTTTTGCTATTATGCTAGTAAGACCTATTGGTCTATTACCCCTTAACCCCTAACATGCTGACCTGTCATGGCATGTAATACGTCCTCTGATTGGTAATCAGAGGATATGGTCGGTGAATTTACTTTGATAACTCTCTGGGTCAGGTCGGTGAGACCCGTAAACCAACGACAGGTGTGGTCCTCCAGACATTCTGGGGGCTGTGAGAGAGTGATGTAACCGCCATAACATAAAAATATGGTGCTCTCTAAAAAGCGGTTACTATTACTGCTAAGTCTCTTCAATATTTATGAAATATGACTCAAGGGGTAAAATGCTCTGGAGGGCAGCAAAATACCCATGCTTTTTATGTGAGTGGGACAGTGCAACAGGGTTAAACACTGGACAGTAAGTGAATGATCAAAGAGAAAATATTTTAATGCCGAGAGAAAAAAAACATTTGTGCCAGTCTAGTTGATTCAAAGAAAATGTTATTTCCTCCTTTGCATATAGAATTAGGTATTATGAAACAATTGTGAAAGCATTAGACAAGAATGGTTTGTGTTTAAAATACCTGAGCAGTACATTTTCTGTGATGTCTGAAGCTAAGATAAGATAGGGTATATTTGTTGGACCTCAGATAAGATGGCTAATGAAGGATGGTGCATTTTTGGACACCATGAACGACCAAGGACTGCAAGCATGGTGTGCTTTCAAAGAGATAGTCAATAAGTTTCTTGGAAATATAAAAGATTCGCGATACAAAGAAATTGTGATAAATATGCTACAAAAGCTATGAGCTCTTGGGTATAACATATTTTAAAGCTTCACTTCTTGTACCCTCACATAGTACTCTCATCTAAACCATTTTCCTGATTGTTTGGTATCCCTCAGAGATGAACAAGGTGAAAGATTTCATCAAGGAGACATCAGGGTTGGTAGAACATTGCAATGTTAGCGCACTACTGTTGGTGCTTGAAAAGGGAAGTTCCTAAACCATGACATAAAAGAAAATCAATGCAGCCATCCTTCCAGACAAGAGAAAAGTAATTTCACAAAATTTTTTGTACTCATGTAGGCAGTGGTGTAAACAACTGCTCCGCAGACCCCACAGCATGCGGGGGGGGGGGGGGCAGACTGCCTTTAATAGTTTTCTCCTAAAGAACATTTTGTATTCAATTCAGCCATGGAAAATTGCTAGAAAGAAGCACTGGAACACATGCACTTCACTGATCACATATTGAGAATAGAAGTGTACCTTGTAAGCATTTACTACCCTTTCTTGCTTACCTCCAAGTGTATATGCTCTCAAAGGTATTCACAATCATATAAAGTAATTCACTAAAGCACAGTATTTTATTCAATACAGTTGTTGTAAAAGTCAAGCACACTACATAGTATGTACGACAACTACCTGTCTGAAAATGTACTTGATTAGCCAATAAATTGCATTATTTTAGAATTTGGCCAGGTATGAACATTAATCAACATGTGTTGTTCTAACCAGTTGTTCAGTGTTATTGCTTCTGAACGATATCTGAGATACCACAAATAGAAGTTTGTTTGGGTTAATACCTGAGTTACCCAGAATGTTGACAGGAAATGATTTTGTTCTACCTATTTGCCTTATGCGTTTAGCGAGTGTGTATTGTTTATTTAGCAAAAAATGCCCATTAGTGCTGGTAATTAGGGAGTGTTATTTTAACACTTATTCTATGTGAGTAAATACGTTATATTTAAATTTCTCCATTTTTAAGTTCTATTAGTAAGTAGCCGCCAGCATTTATTTGCAGGGGGGCCCCCAAAACCTTAGCTATGCCACTGCATGTAGGTATTTGTATGTGTTTATTACTGAGAAATTGTGCATTCTGTATTTAGTTTATAATGCACATTTTTTTTACATAAACACCATTTTCAAAATATGTTGTTGTTTTCTAGTGCCTTGCATCTGGCAATGAAGCCATTAGCATTCGTGCTTTCCAATACTTTTGAACTGTAGTTCCTTCTGACCTTAATGCTTCACAGGTCTTCAAGTGGTCTTCGTTCATTTCTGCTGGATCGTTACACAGGACACATATTGGTGAGGCTGAGATACCTATTCTGTAGAGATGACTTGCTAAGCAGTCGTGATTTGTCAATAGTCGGAAGGCTGCAACCGCTGTTTTCCTTGGTCTCTGGGGGATTATATCTGTGTTGGAAAGTAGTGTAATCCATTTTTTATCTTTGGCATTTGTTTCCATTTCTTGTAGGTATGAATGAGAAAATTTTTTAATGATCAAGCGTTTTATTGAGGAGTATGAGAAATTGAATTAAGACTTTTGTTTTATTGTTGTGCCTTTCTTTGCAAGTGAGTCTGCAGCTTCGTTCCCCATGACTCCACAGTGTGCTGGAATCCATTGGAGATGAACAGTCTTATTAACTTTTTGGAGTTGATTTTCAAAATATTATTTTGTGATTTGTGAGAAAACCTTACATGATAGAGAAAAATGGAAAGTGCCATTCAATTTAACACATTGAAATTTGTTGATATCTTTCAGATCACCAACTGGCAAACAAAAATTTTATTTTGCAGGGCAGTGTTATATATACAGTGTGATTACAAAGATTGCAATGTTGGGAAAGCATGAAGTGAAATATGTGGCAAATCTCATATAGGTTAGTTTTATACTAGGATGAGCAGATTTATTACACAAAAATGGAACCCTTTGAAAACTTCAATATTTCAAAATAGGGGACCAAAATTGTACACTTGTGATGGAACCTATATAAACGTTGATTAACATATATATATATATACTTTTTTTTTTAACTACAACTAAGTTTTACACTTATCTAATAGTTTGGTCTTCACTGTATAAATCACATTTACTAGACATTACTCCTATGAGTAATTCTATTGCAACAACATCACACTGATTTTAAAGCCCCAAGTCCAAGGGTTTGGTTCTTTTCAATCTTCGTACTGTGTTGCTGTTTGCTAGCATACGCAGTACCTTATTCTGTATTTTCATGTGCACGTAACCGTCTTTCATGCTTAACCGCAGGAATAAGGGGAATATGGGCATACAGTAGGCTTTGAGCAACAGTCCAATCTTTTAAAGCTTAGAGATTCTGTTCTCTTTGCACACTTAACATATAAAAAAATGTCATGAAAGTTTTTAAGTTTTCTGAAACTGACACAAATAACAAGGAATATCTCCGAAATGGTTCACTCTAAAAAAACTTTACTTGAACATAAATTGTTTGTTTTAGCGGGATCTACATTTTTTGTATAGTAAGATTTTATCTCTCTTATGTTTTACGAGTTATTCAAAATTCATCCAGAGTAAACAGGACTACATAGGCTATAGCCAGAAAATTCAAAATATATATTTCATTTGTCATACAAATACCTTAAACATATGACATTTTAATCAAAATTGTTAGAACCATTTCCAAGAAAATCAAAATTTTTGAAATATTTTCCATGTAAAGGTTAGTTTAGGGTGGGGCTATATGCTTCAAAGTCTTCGTGTCACATCCTTGAAAGACATTAAACTTAAATACCAATTTTTATTTTTCACCAATTTTTGAGTTATGTTGTCCACAGACTGACAGACAGACACACAGACACAGACAGGCTCACACACACCCACACACAGACACATACACACACACACGGACCTTTTTCTAAAAATACTTTTTTTTGGACTCAGGGGGTCTCAAAACATATATTTCTGGTGAAATCTTGACATCAAATTTTTGGATGGAATACAATACTTCCTCTATTTACCACTAGAGAAAGTAAAAATTTAATCTACAGTTTCATTTGTTTATGGTACTGGTATAAATTAAATAAATCACAGTATGCTTTTGTACTGAATGCTGGCTTGCTGGAGCGCCTTATACACACATCAAGACATTAGGTTCATCAGTTTTTGTCCTTCATTTATTTTGCCTTGGTGTTCACACAGGTAGATAATAATGCATGTTTTCAACCTCAATATATTTATCCTTGTATAACAATCCACATTTCTGAACATACAGCAATTAAGTCATACTGTGAGAAAAAGGCAAAATGGGACCAAAGTCTATAACCTCTGACAGAATTATGAGCAAAATTCCTGTTGTCACAAGTTTTAGATCTTTCTTAGGATAAGTATGCACCAAAATCATTATAATCAATATCGCCACAGAAACTTAAAGCAACTGTAATAACCAGTCCAAATATCTCAATCCATCAATAACTTTAGAAACAATGCTCCTTTACACCATCAATAGCAATGATAATGAAAATAATAATACTAATACTAATAATAATACCAATACCAAGAACAAGAACAATAATAACAATAACAGTAACTACTACAATAATAATAATAATGATGATGATGATGATGATGATCAAGATGACAATGACGATGACGATGACGATGACGACGACGATGACTACGATTGTTATTGTTATTGTTATTGTTATTGTTATTATTATTATTATTATTATTATTATTATTATTATTATTATTATTATTATTATTAGTATTATTATTATTATTATTATTATTATTATTATTATTATTATTATTATTATTATTATTATTATTATTATTATTATTATTACTATTATAAAAAGTATCATTTATTGTCATTGACAAACTTACAACTTAAAATTACAAACGTACAGTTTCATACACTCCTACGTGATTATATAATGAGTACAATAAAGTATTATAGACATGATTTTAAATATATGATATATACATGAGTACTGATTATAATTCATCAATACTGAGTGGAAATAATGCAGCCACAGAATGAGGGGTGTTTTAAGCACTTCTAGTGGCCACTACTTCAATAATGTCAATGGTCGGCAAATTGCCTTCATAGTTACGTCTTGTTGATTTGCATAAACAGCAACCATCTTATATAAATCAGAGCAAACACACTTATTGTTAGGTACCGAAATCACGCCGCGACGCAGATTAAATAAGATGTTCGATGTGCACTGGCTCATATGCTTAATTGCAACTTACGTAGTCCATGTGTATAAGCTCAACAGCATTGGATTTATCATTGATTACACACCAAACACACCGAACACCATTTTCGTCCTCTCCATGTCTCATCTACTTTCGGAATTTCAACTATGGCCTGCAACACTCAGAAAACCTCCACATGCTTTCATGTTGATCTTAGAAGGCATTTCTTGCATGTTTCTAACAAACCTACTCAGAAGTCTTGTATGGATACCCTTCTGTCTGTTTTTAAAAGATATTCTTGGTGATATTAGTGATGATATTTTACAATTTAATTACTACATTGGATTTCCTAGACGTAGCCATCTGACCATACTTTCAAAGTGGTTGAACTCCAAAAAATGTCTTCATAGAGCATCTATGCTAATAGCCATGGGTGCTTTTGCTTGGGTTCTACATGCGACGGAGACCATTGAGTGCATTAAGCAGTTGATGAAATGTTATATACCTATTTGCACATGGCCGACACAAGTAGATGACACGCAAGAGCAAGCTGCACAAACGGCACAAAGTATCTGGACTTGACTTCATGAATCTATAACCTACGCATTAAGGGCCGTGCATCAGTGTCTAGTGGAAAACATAGAGCAAATGTTGGACTCCGATGAGGAATAGGAACTGTATATGAACCAAAGTAATCGTCGCCAGCAGGAACGGCCCAGAACTGGAACAAGACGATCTGGAAGGACACGATCGGTAAGAAGACGATAAAGAGGAACTGGACGTGAACCATAGTAATTGTCTTAAGCACAAAGGACCCCCATTAACTGCTTAAAATAAGCAAAATCAAGTTATTTTAAAAGACATCCACATTTAGTTGTTTGAAAATTAAAATACGTGTACCATAAATTTTTGTAGTACAGTTGGCATCTAATGAGACTATCAAATGCTTGCCAAGTAGGCAACATTGTTTTCAAAATCACATATACAGTGTGTATAAAATAAACCTGTAGTTAATAAATATATTTATCTATTAAGGTTTTGGCATTTAATTCATTTTCAGTCCCTGTGATTGATATTCTAATTATACAATTTGAGCTATATGTGGATTTGAGTTTTTCTTGTCCAGGCACTACCACGGTCTTCCGAAGACGTCAATTTCAAAGCAGGAAATAAGGGAAATAACCTGCATAAAGGAAAGTTGGAACATACACTTCGAATTTTAAAGAACATTTGGAGAAACGCATATAATTACTATAGGAACTGCATTGTGTTGCCCTACTTCACTGTGAGCTGTTTCATGCACTGCTCGCATGATAGGTGCTTGTTTGAAGGTATCATCAATTTCTAGTAGTACCAATTTTGATTGCACATTAAAGAGAACGCCATTTGCTTACTTTAAATCAAAGATAGATTTTGTGTGGTGCCTGGAGGAATCTATGATGTTTTCTTCTTCTTTTCCTGATTACCCTCCCCTTATGTAGTACTTACACCCCGTAGAACTTACAAACTGGTGTCTTGGGTCAGACGTCTCTCGGGGAGCAGGAATCTATGAACCAGACAGTGAAGCCCTGGAAGCGGGTGGTCAGGCAAGCACCAGGTATGATAGTGAGGAAGAGGATGCTATTAAATGCAGTCAGAATCGAATGGAAAGTTGATGATGAAGCAATTGGTGGAATGGGTGGTGGGGGAAACTGGAGAACCCAGAGAAAACCCGCCCAGTTGCCGATTCGTCCACCAGGAATACTACATGCAGGTCCCTGGGATCGAACCCGGGCTGCCTAGGTGGTAGGCAAATAGTCTATGATGTTTTTGCAGATGTATTTTGTTACAAAATGCAGAGTATATCTGTTCATGGACAGAGGGTAGAAAGCTTTTCGTTAAAATATATATTTTAACCCTTTTTCACAATTTTAATCTTGCGTCAAATTTACTTGGCATAACAGAAGATATTTGTGATGTGAAGTGTTTAAGCAAATAGCAATCTTAACCAATGTATGAAGGAGTGTGGTTTACAAATCACTACTGTTTGTTTAAAAATGTCTCTGTTATGTGCTTCTACTCATGCATGTTATTATGTTTTATACGTAGTACTTAAACTTTTGGTAAAGGAGGTAAATTAACCCAGGAAATATTGGGTGATTCCACATAAACATTGAATTTTACGCCATATTTTGCCCACTTTCACCACCTGTTGGAATAAGGAGTTATCTTTTGAGGTAATTCAGCACACAGTAAGCAAGTGTTTATATTATAAAGAAGGGCTACACATATTTGAGGTGCTGAGGCCTTCATTCTGTAGGACATTACTTAAAACCCAAAAAATTCTTACTCTTGCTGGTGAATGCATACATTTTCTATTCAGCTATCTTAAGATACTTATGATAACTTCACAACAAACTTTGCTGTTTATGACCATAGTACAAGGAATGCAGGCAATTTACATAGACAAGCAAATAGCTTAAAAGTATTCTAGAAAGTATGTTAGTATTCTGCAATAAAAATGTATAGTAACCTTCCATGTTACCTAAAACTATTAGGCAATTCTAGTAAACAAAATCAAGAACAATTTTTTCTTATACAGGTTGTTTCGAAATGATACCGAATGAATAGAGCCGTTTCGTAGTTTATAACTTAACTAGTCAGAATTTTGGTGTTGCAGTTTCAAAATTCTTTTAGGCATAACTTTATGCAGCATTAAATATTACATTATTTTGTGATTAGGCAGCACAGGACCCACTGGTGTGTGAACCTCATGGTGTGTCACCTACCTGCACTACCTCCGATAATGTGAGGCAGGCGACGTTGTTGCTGTCATTGAATAATCCACACTCATTCTGGAGTGCTTTTTTTTATGTGACTATATTGGCATTGAAAACTATTTATACATGTCATATAGAAGCTGAGCAGCTACTTATACATATTCATTCGGTGTCGTTTCAAAACATCCTGTATATTCACTCCCCAAATACTGTGGAGCAATGCCTAAATATCCCGTCAACTGGCAAATATTCCCTACACAGGGCAGATTGCATGTGATGGTTATTTACAGCATATTGTGAAGTTTACTCCTGAGGTGATGCCTTACAAATATTAATTCTTCTTTTTCCTCCTCTTCTTCTTTCTCTTCCTCTTCTCCTTATGTGATGCAAGATCGAGGAAAGAAAGAATATTATTGGCGGTGGAGATATTATTAGTCATGATGTATGTCCCAAATTATATGACATGTTCAGTGTCTCTGAGCTCTGCTCACACTGGGACCAAACAAATAAGCAGTAACAAGAATTCATTGCAAAAACATGTTTTTAGGCTGCCTGAATCAAAAGCAATAGAAAATAGTTTGTGTGTTGTCAATGAACAATAACCCAAAAACAAAAAGTTGATTAAATGCCAAACTTGGTATTTCACTTCATCCTCTTCTGGACATGTCACATGCAGATTTTCAAGAAAACACTCTCACTCCAAACTACTTTTACAAGGAAACTTTGATTGTTTTTTATTTTCTTAAGAATTACACTACCAATTTGGATTATAATATTATCTGTTTAAGACATTTTCATGTCAAATGAAATGTACATTATAAATTTTCTAGGAATGTCCTCTGAAGCTTTCTTCATTCTGGATGACTTTTGTGTAACTGATAAACTGTAAGGGGCAGAAAAAATCTTATTACCCCTTTCTTCATTCTGGATGACTTTTGTATATCTGATAAACTGTAAGAGGCAGACGAAATCTTATTACCCAAAAAATGTAGTTTTTGTTAAAACACACATTTGATGATTAAGTTATATGTGGGTCTAGTAACCATTTTTGGGACATTCCTTATTATTGGTTTGAATTTTCAATTACTTCTACCTTTCTCAAACATGAAGTGATTTGTTTTTATGTGTCCTGGAGATACAAAGAGAATGGAATGTGAAAGCTATTACATAGAAACCAGCTTTTAAAACATTTGATTTACTGGCATGTAAAACAACTCCTGTGGAATGAAGTTCCAGCACTCCAGCGATGCTGATATGATCCTAGCAATTGACAGGGTCATGAAACAAAATATTTATTTTTCTTCACACTGTACCTATAAGGAAATACACAATAAAACCACTCCTACAAATGTTTATCTTGATTAACATGTCCATCACGACAATACTATCCTGCACAAGATTCTGTTATCCTGCACATTTGTGCACACCCTATTATGGTGTCATTATGTTGCTTGCATTTCTCATGTTTCCCGCACTCACAGCACCACATGCTGGTATTTTGAGTGCTAAAGTTGGCAATAGCTTGACAGGAGAAGGAAGGGATGAGCAGGAGACGAACACTTTCATGATGTCAGTTAAACAGCTTTAATAACAAATGATTTTTAGGTTACACTTTAGCACCTCTGCATTTAACACTGACTCTTATTTATATTTGCACTATACCCTGGCAACATTCCAACTTGAAGCTTCTTGAAAAACAACCAATAGAAATATTTGTAACCATACTTCACAGTCATTTTTGTGTCTACATGAAACGGTAATCATTGGTTAAAAAATGCTTAGTTGTCTAATGAGAACTACTTTCGTAAAGTATGATTTGAAGCCTTCCTGGCGATGAACATATTCAAGATGTTCTCGGGCATTCCCAGGGTTAAGGAGGCTCTGTCCATCTCCTCCGAGAAGAGCACACTG